>JADBJO010013852.1:0-2500 GCA_016801955.1 Conus betulinus
TGTACAGAAAAAAATACATAGAAGTAAAAAAAAATGAAACAGCACAGGACAGGCGAAAAATGACATCAAACAAATAAAAGAACAGAATCAATTAATCAATCATTTATACTCTCTCTCTCTCTCTCTCTCTCTCTCTCTCTCTCTCTCTCTCTCTCTCTCTCACACACACACACACACACACACACACACACACACACACACACACACACACACACACACACACACACACACACACACACACACAACAAACACACACAACCGGCGCGTTTTAGAAAGAGTGGGGGTTAGTTGCCGTTCAAGTAAAAAAAAAAAAAAAAAAAAAAAAAAAATCACATTTTAACATTTAGGACAGTACAAACAAAGAACGAAGAGAGACTTATCTGATGTCCATGTGGTATGCTGTGAAGAATGGCCGACAGAAGGAAATGACAGAGGGGATTATGGGAGAGGAAGAGGGGGGGGGGGGGGGGGGGGGGGGGGGGGGGGGTGTTGCGATATATATATATATACACACATACAAAAAAAATATATATATATATATATATGCACATATATACACATACACACACATACACATATGCGCATACATATATATACACATGTATCTATATCTATCTATCTATCTCTATATACATACATACATATGTATATATATATATATATATATATATATATATATATATATATATATATATATATAAGGGTGGTAGCAATAATAGTAGTGACAGTAATTATAACAAATAGGTAGAAGAATAAATGAGACTAACTGTAATTAAAGGGGAGGAAGTTGAGGGGGGGGAGTAGGGGGGGGTGTGTGTGTGTGTGGGGGGGGGGGGGGACAAGAGAAGGAGGGCTCATATGTCTCCATCCACTAGGGGGGAAGGGGGGGGAGGGGGGGGGAGTTCATACAAATAGTGCTGTTGAGAAAGTAAACAATGCTGTGGGATGATGTTTATTGTAACAGGTGCAATAATGTGTTGGCGTTAATGTGCAGATGTTCGTTGAGAAGAGATAGCAATGCTCAATGAGAAACAGGGTGTCATGTGTTACACACACACACACACACACACACACACACACACACACACACACACACACACACACACACACACACACACACACACACACACACACACACACACACACACACACACACACACACACACACACACACACACACACACACAAACAAAAGGGGGGGGGGGGGGGGGGGGGGGGGGGGAAGGGCCACATGCAAACAGTATTATGGGTGTAATAATTGCCACATATTCACACACGCACATACACATACATATATGTATATATATATGTATGTATGATCCATAGTGGTGTAGGGTGATGGTGATGGTTTTTTGTAAAAGGAGTAGCAAAGATGGGTGGATGATGATCATGGTCAAGATGGGGTGGATGATGATCATGGTGGATGATGATCATGGTCAAGATGGGTGGTCAAGATGGGTGGATGATGATCATGGTCAAGGTGTATGTGTGTGTGTGTGTGTGTGTATATATATAAGTATATGTATATATGTATGTGTGTGTATAATGTATGTGTATGTATATATATATATATATATATATATATATGTATATATATATATATGTATATATATATATATATATATATATATATATATATATATATATATATATATATATATATATATATATGTGTGTGTATATATATATAAATGTATATGTATACACTGAGGAAAAAAAAAAAAAAAAAAACCTCCATTAATCAGTCACTGGTGGGTGATGATCATGTGAGATCAATAGCACCATAGGCAGATCTTCTCCATTCACTTAGGCGGGAATCCTGGAGGTACTGGTAAAGGCTGCAGCATGGTGAAGGTCCTCTAGTGGTCAGTAAAGTTCTGCACCCATTGGTGTGGTGGCAGGCTAGGTTTCCACTTTTAGTGCCGCTGGGAATGTTCCGCTGTCACTGGGGCGGCATGGGGATTGAAGGCTCGCCAGTGTAGTATATTTGTGGAGATGTGATGTGACAGTCTGGAGCGCCCTGTTCTCAGTCCCACAATGATGGTCTTCGATGGAGGCTGCTGTATGGTGAAGACCCTCCAATGGTCAGTGAGGTTTTGCACTCATTGGTGAGTTGGCAGGCTAGTTTTTCTAGTTTGGGTTTAGCTGGGAATGTTCCGCTGTCTCTGGGGTTGTACTGCATTGATAGATTGATTGCTCACAGGTGTGGAATATAGTGGACCTGTGATGTTGAAGTCAGGAGAGCCCCATCCTGGGTCTCACAATGTTCATTGGTCTGATCTGGGTATCTGGTAGTATGCATCTCTCTTGTTGAAGTCTGGGTGCTGTTCAAGTCATCCTCCTATTTGTCTCCATGGAAATACTTCTGATTTATTTCAAGGAGGCTACCTTTTACAGTTGGGGCTGCTGTCCTCCTTCCTTTGTCAATTGGTCAGCTTCTTCATTTCCACAGTGAAGTATGAAGGTGTTCACTGGATGGGAGTATTTTCAGTGACTGATA
>JADBJO010013852.1:7500-27500 GCA_016801955.1 Conus betulinus
CGGGTTTCTCCCACTTATGCGCAACTGAGCTCTCACTTTGGCGGAAGTTACAGCTCGCCAATTAATAATGGCTGGTTATTTCCTGTCTTACATACCAAAAATGCCCACAACAAAGCAGACTTTTGATAATGATTATAAGTATCAGCAGTTATTTTAGATTAAGAAAATCGTTCTTACAAAATAAATGAAGAAAAAAAAAAAATATGAATGAATGAATAAAAAAAAATAAAATAAAACAAAACAAAAAAATGAAAAAAACTTTTGGCATTTGGTGGCTACTCGGTGAAAAATTGCACTCATGCTCATTTGAAAAAAAAAACAACAAACGAACACACCATTTTCACGTTACAATTATATCGACTACTTTCCTTTGTTTACCTCCTTTTCATGTAATCATTAAATTGATTCAAGATACACACTGAGTTGTTAATCCCGCTCAGTTTCACTGTTGGGTCACTCGGCAAACAAACGGCGAAACATTACGGTTTTTTTGTTTGTTTGTTTGTTTTTGGTCTTCCCACTGTCAGTTAAACCGAATGGTCTTCTGTTGATAATTTCAGCAGACTGACTGACCACACTTCTGTTGACCTCTGCGTGTGCATGTGCATGTGTGTGTGTGTGTGTGCTTGCGCGCTTGCACCATCGATCAATCACGGAACGCAGAATCCTTTCAGTGTGAGCAAGGCGACATTTCTTGGTCGTTTCATTTCAATCGGACAGTTCTTTAGTAGATTAAAAGAGTTTTCCACATCATTTACTTTTTCACTGCATTACATTAGCTACAAGCGCGCTTAGGCTTGGCAGAGGGCAGTCCTTGAGCTCAGGAAAAAAAAAAAAAAAAAAAAAAAAAAAAAAGGCAGTCGTATCTCCTAAGTAAGCTTACGTTACAAAGTTTTACAGCCTCGGGAAACCTGTTAAAGAAAGGCAAACTGAAAAGTATGCGAAGCACGCTGCCACCCCAGGCAAACAACCACAGACACCATTGACAGTTCGCAGTAAACATGTAGGGTAACTTTTGCTCCCATAGAAAACCTAACACAGAGTAACTTTTATTCAAGACTGGCACAGCCTTTTAAACTTGAATAAAGTCAAACAAATACAAAGACGAACAATCTAATGGGGGGGGGGGGGGGGGGGGGGGGGGGGGGGGGGGTGGTGGTGGGGAACAAGCGCAGGCCAGCAACTCAGCTGTCTTCATAGTAATGACTTGTAAAAGATTTGGACTTAATTAGGAGGGAGGGGGGGGGGGGGGGGGGGGAAGGTTGAAGATGGGAGAAACTGGGAACATGAAATTAAGAAAATATATTACAGATATGAAAACTCTTCGCTAGCTGCGTAAGGGAAACCATCGTAATCCCTTTGAAGGCAGATACACTTGTATTGCCTGCTCCGAGCAACACAGTTCGCGCGACGTCTCCGAGTCGAAAAGGCGTGCCTGCCTGTCAATCATCAATTGGCTCCGCCCACAAGAGTGCGGCGCCAAAGTGCGCCGCAACAGTACAGGACAACTGCCCGGAGATAGTGTATGGTACACTAAGAGTACCAAAAGATAAAAAAGGACATCGTAAAATTCGAAGCGTCAGTATTACCACTCTTCAACAACGGCAACAACAAGAAAGCCAAAATAAAAACAAAGCAAACAAACGACCCCCCCCCCCCCCCCCCCCAAAAAAAAAAAAAAAAAAAAAAAAAAAGAAAGAAAGAAAGAAAGAAAAACAAACAATCAATCGGCAACTGATGAGTCCACTGCCGCTAATGTAAAATTTTCACTTACCGCTTTACGTTATTAATCAAGACTGGCATTAGGACAGTGAGGCACTACATATGAAGGATGTATAATAGAGAATGCGAGAATGAAAAGAAAAACAATACTTGTGTGTCATCGTTTCTTACTGCCATTTTCTTCAACTCTCTTGGCCACTTGCATTTTCTTTTAGGGATTTGACAGCGAACACACACACACACACACACACACACACACACACTCACACACACACACACACGGTGCACTGGGACCACTGATTAAGAGACTTTGACAGATAATGATAGATTTTTAAAAAATACTTAGCCCTATACCTTTTTCGTCGCTTTTGACACCCTAAGACACGTAAGGAAACATTCCGACAGTAAGAAACGTAAGGCCAAACATTCAGTCGAAAGAAAGTATTGTTTTTCTTTTCAACAACTCTGGTTTGCCATTGTGAAAAACAGCCTTTAAAAAATCACTAATGAAGGCACTGGATAGTAAGTCAAAGGAAAAAAAAAAAAAACAATTATTGATCAGTATTTTACGACGCAGTGAGCCATATACCTCCCCGTGAAAACACAAAACAAAACAAAACAAAAAAAAAAAAACAAAACAAAAAAAAAAAAAAAAAAAAAAAAGAGAAAAAAACTAAGATGCCTGATGTACTGTAAAGCGAATTTTCTGCCTTGGAGAACAGTTGGAGTTACACATTGGAAATAGTGGACTCTGTGAGTTGAACACACTGTGTGTGACATGTGTGACAAAAGAACACGGACTGGTCTTACTCTTTAGACTGTCTTCAGAACACACACACACACACACACACACACACACACAGAGAGAGAGAGAGAGAGAGAGAATGCACAAGTGTGCCAACTAACACACTACAAGGCAAAATATAAATAGCACACAAAACGAGAGAGAGAGAGAGAGAGAGAGAGAGAGAGCGAGAGAGAGAGAGAGAGAGCACAGGTGTACAAAATAACACAATAGAAAATGCAAAAATACAAATAGTGCACGAAACAAGAGTGTTACGTAACGTTCATTTATACGACGATACAAAACCAACCTGTGAATGATCACGAGTGATACTTGGCTCTAAGCGAAAAAAAAGCGGGGGTCAGAGGGGAGGGGAAGGGTGGGGGTGGGGGGTGGGGGGGGGGGGGGGGGGGGGCATTGTTTGTTTAGCCAGCGGCTCACCTGGGGTTCTGAAGTAAGCTGCTGATTGAGCCTTAGAAAGACGCTTATCTGCAGCTGTCTGTGGTTGATTGACACTGTCCTGACACCCGAGGTTTACAACTCGCGTGACTGTCCAAGCCCTTATCATCAGTTGCATCACTTTCTTTCTTTCTTTCTTTCTTTTGTTTCTTTTCTTCTCTTTCTTACTTTCCTTCTTTTTTTTTCCTTCCCTTTCTTCCTTTCTTTCTTCCCTTCTTTCTCTCTTTCTCTCTTTTCTTTTTATTTCTTTTCTTTTCTTTTCTTCTCTCTTTCTTTCTTCTTTCTTTCTCTTCGTCCTTTCTTTTTCTTTTTTTTCTTTTCTTTGTTTTTTCTTTCATACCTCTCGTTTGCACTTTTCTTTCGTTTTCTTTTTGCTCCATTTCTTTTCTCTTTCTTTCTTTTCATTCTTTTTTCTTTCTTTTTTTCTTTTCTTCCTTTCTTCCCTTCTTTCTTTCTTTTCTTTCCTTCTTTCTCTCATTATATTTCTTTTTCTTTCTTTTTTTCTTTCCTTCTCTCTTTCTTTCCTTCTTTCTTTCTCTTCCTCCTTTCTTTTTTCTTTTTTTTTTCTTTTCTTTGTTTCTTCTTTTATTCTTTCTTTTTTCCTTCTCTCTTTCCTTCTTTCTTTCTCTTCCTCCTTTCTTTTCTTTTTTTCTTTTCTTTGTTTTTACTTTCATACCTCTCGTTTTGCACTTTTCTTTCGTTTTCTTTTTCCTCCATCTCTTCTCTCTTTCTTTCTTTTCCTTTTTTCTTTCTTTTTTTCATTTCTTTCCTTTCTTCCCTTCTTCTTCTTTCTTACTTTCTTTTCTTTCTTCTTTCTCTGGACTTTTTAAAATTTCTTTTCTTTCTTTCAATCTCTCTTTCTTTCCTTCTTTCTTTTTCTCTTCCTCCTTTCTTTTTCTTTTCTTTGCCTTTTCTTTCATACCTCTCGTTTGCACTTTTCTTTCGTTTTCTTTTTGCTCCATTTCTGTTTTTTAATTAGTCTGATTTCCTTTTGTTCTTTAATCCGGGCCTTCTACCTTCCTCTGAACTGATTTGTGTGCGTGTGTGTGAGCGCGCGCGCGCGCGGGCATGTGTGTGTGTGTGTGTGTTTGTGTGTGTATGTGTGTGTGTGTGTGTGTGTGTGTGTATGTGTGTGTGTGTGTGTGTGTGTGTGTGTGTGTGTGTGTGTGTGAGAGAGAGAGAGAGAGAGACGAGAGAGAGAGAGAGAGAGAGAGAGAGAGAGAGAGAGAGAGAGAGAGAGAGATATGATTGATAATTGATTCTGTTCTTTTATTCGTTTGATGTCATTTTTTCGCCTGTCCTGCGATGTTTCATTTTTGACTTCAGTGCATTTTTTTTCTGTACACACACACACACACACACACACACACACAGAGAGAGAGAGAGAGAGAGAGAGAGAGAGAGAGAGAGAGAGAGAGAGGAGGTAGTAGTAGTAGTAGTAAACGAACATCGATAAGCATTGAAAGTGGAAGATGGGGGGTGGCGCAGGGAGGAGACAGGGACCATTCTGGAATAGCCTTTAACAAAGAAGGGTGAAGGGGGTTGAGGGTGACGGAGAGAGTTAGCATGGGAGCCAGCATCATCAGTGCATTGTTTCACAGGCAGCCAACCGTGGAGTCCATCTACGACGGCCAGTCCATGGCCAAAACATTGACAATCCCAGTGTTCTTTGCCTGGTGGGGGATAGAGCTTTACATCCGTCTTTGTGGAGACGCCTCTTGCTGTAAGCATCTGCCCTTCCCACTATACTGTCAAAGGTAGCCTACGTACTGCAAGTCATGATGACAATCCCCACAGGCCCCAAGCTGGTCGTGTGGGGAAGCTGAGCATAGGTTCGACAATCATCCGCTAATTGAAGGAAGTGGTGGGGGGGGGGGGGGGGGGGGGGGGGGGAGGGGGGATGCGTGGAGGTGGGAGTGTGGACACCAGGTTCATTAAGAGCTTTTGGTGAGAATCATGTCCCCTGAAGCTGTTCACAAGGGAAACGTGAAAACGTCACTTTTCCGAAAGTGTTAGTCACCTCTTCAGTTCAAGCGATTTCACAGACACTAAGGCTCAGTCGCAAGACACTGCACAAGGAGGTATTGTCGCCACTGACAAAGACCAGACGACGCTATCTTTTGTGTCCAGGTTTCTTTGTTGGCCCTTCCTTCACCACATGAACATCATCCCATGACGACGGAAAACATGAAGTGTCAAAACAAAAGAAAACAAAACAAAACAAAATGAAATAAAAAGAAGAAAAAGAAAAAGAAGAGAAAAAAAAAGTGCAGATTTTCCATTGTGGGAAAGGGGATTAGTCTATGCTAACACATGTACTCTGCAATAACTTATATGTCCTTGGTTTAAATAACTTTTATTCAAGAAACAAATAAACAGACTAACTTCACAGTCAACAGGACAAACGAGCAACAACAAGCCCTATTGTCCTCAAATACAACATTGACAATGTATCGGCAGTTACATAAAATTTACGATGTACTACACATTTCACCACATTGTTGGGATTTTTTAAGGGAATATCACGTGCCCTCCCCCCCCCCCCCCCCCCCCCCCCCCCCTTCTCCCTCTGTCACTGCCCCCACTTCTCCCTTCAACTTGAACAGGGAGATCTTTCTCTCTCTCTCTCTCTCTCTCTCTCTGTAAAAGGGGAAGATAAAATTACCTCCTTTCCAACCAGCTCAATGAACCACTGTTGTTCAGTAGAGGACGAGAGGGAGATCTGTCTAAAGTTACTGAATGTTCTTGGTTTTTACTTCGAGCATGTTATTGTATTTTCCCATGTGTTTTGTTCACATTGTCTGCTGTGCAATTTGTTTTCACAACTTATCGGAACTTTTTAAAGTAGATTTTTGTGTGTGGATTTGTTGTTGTTGTTGTTGTTTTCCTGTCCCAGCCTCTGCGCCACCTCAGAGGCAGTGTACACACCCACGCCGCTCATTCCAACACCCCGTCCACAGCCACGGCCCGGCTGGCCCCGCTGCAGCCCTGGCACACCGGCAATCCACATGGAGCAGCCAATGTCAAGTGGTGAAAAGGCAACCCTCCAGAGGAGAGGAGGAGACACTGCACTGCTGCCGAGTCACTTCGGTCGTGTTCAGTGGCGCCTGTTCTGATCTAACATACGCAGGACACCACCTACTAAGCCCCTACTGATGACAATAACTGCTTAGTCGCGGAGCTGGCGTGCGTGAGCTCTCCCTCTGGAAGGCGCCACCACGTCCGTCCAACGACAGCCCCTATGGACAGGTGACCCTGACCCCGAACCAAACCAAGACCACAGACGTGGAGAGAACATCGAAACTGAGGTCACCATGAGAGCAGGGCATGAAGGGCCACAGAATTTGAGACATCTTTATTTTTATGCTAATCGATGAGAATGAGGATTATTAAGATGATGCTACGGATTTCCATTTTGGTCTGAGACAACATGACAGGGCTGTACTCTATGCTTCCTTTCATCATAAATATATCCTGCGTCAACCTGGCCTGAGAAATAGAGGCACCTGCAGTGTTGGTCAGGAAATTTGAGCAACACTCTCAGAAACGCATCCATTAAGTGGATGAGACTCGACTGTGTGCTTCCCAGTCTGAGTCTGTGTGCTTCCCAGTCTGAGTCTGCAGCAAACTCAACACTGGGTAGGAGCCGGTCTGGGCAGAAAAACCCACATGACTCTGATGGGATTCGAACCCACGACCTTCCAGCCGGGAGTCCACGGCGCTAACCACTTCGCCACGGCGGCTGGTTGTGTGTGTGGATTTTGTTTCAACTTAGTATGACGTGTAAACTTCGTCATGCTCCTATCGTAAAGAACGGGCAAGGGGAGTCGGGGTCGACAGACAGTCGGATTAGATTCAACCAAGAAAAACGACACATGAGTCAGGCCCAGTCATGACTTTTTCTTTGCTGTAAATCAGTCTAAAGTTGGTTTGCTTTAACATAAAGGAGAGGCTGGTGAAAAGGCCCCAGTGAAGAACAAAGAAACGGGAGAAGCTGAAGAGACTTGCTCATAGCACAAAGAAGATACAAGAAGTCTCTGGCACATCTTATGGGGGTGTACAGACGTATCACCACGCATTTTTCCCATCCCCCCCCCCCCCCCCCCCCCCCCCCCCCCTCCCCCATTATTTTGGTTGGGCTGTGCTATGGCCATGTTTCGCTTTACTTGTCTCTTTTTACTGATATTACACGTGTAAGCTTTGTTTTGCTTTTGTGTTTGTCTCTTGCCGTTTCGAAAGAATGTTGTAGATTCTAGTTCAAGTTTTCCCATGGAATTTCACACACAAACTTTCAGAGACTCACATAAAAACACGGACAGAGACACACAAAACACACGGACACACAGACATGACACACACACACACACACACATGACACCACACACACACACGACCGAGTTTTTGTGATATCTACGTAGAGTGAAGAAAAGAGGTGGGGGTAACTGGAGACAAAGCAAAGGAGCGTGACTTGGAGGATGGGAGGCTGTACCCTTTCAACACATGACACGGCTGAACGTTGAAAACCGCTTTGTACTGGGAGCCCCGGGCGTTGTTCCACACAACCGCTAGCGGCCAATTTGATGTTGTAACCGATGAGCTCACTCACAGGAGAGTAGAAGTCAATAGTCTGTTTAATTCCTCGGTGTGGTTATCGTCTCACCACCTGGCTCTCAGTCCTTGTGAAATACACGTGCCTCTCACCTGTGTCCCTTCCATGTCTTCAACTGAACATGACATCCAGCAGTACTAATGTGGTCCTAGGTGCTTGTTTCATTGGGGCAATTGGAACCCCCCAGTGATATTAATTAGTGAGGAGTTAAGGACATGTCTTTGTTTTACAGGGGAATTGTACAACTCCAGTGACATTAGTGTGGAATTAGCTCCTGCCTTTATTTCGTGGCGAGAGTGGGTGCCTCCAGTGGTAATCACTGATACTAGTGTGGAGTTAGGTTCTATCTTAGTTTCATGGGGACAATAGAAATTTCCAGACATATTTTTTTAGTGTGGAGTTAGGTTCTGTCTTTGTTTAACTAGGAGAGTGGGAACCACCTGTGATATTAGCGTGGAGTTAGGTCCTGTCTTTGTTTCATGGAATGGGAATCTCCAGTTGTGTTAGTTTGGAGTTAGATGCTGTCTTTGTTTTGTGGTGAAAGTGGAGATCTCCAGTGATACCAGTGTAAAGTTAGGGACATGTTTGTTTCATTGGGAGAGTGGGAACCTCCAGCGGGTCTAGTGTGGAGTTAGGGATATGTGTTTGTTTCATGGGGAATATGGCATCGTCCAGCGATATTAGTGTGGAGTTGGGGGCATCTCTTTTATTCACGAGCAGAATGTAAACCTCCAGCAGAAGTGGTAATGAATTAGAGGCAGGTATTTGGTTCATGGAGAGGATGCCAGCCTCCAGTGATATTAGTGTGGATCTGGTAGTATGTTCTTCTTTCATGGGGAGAATGGGAGCCTCCAGCAGTATAACTGTGGCGTTAGCGACTATGTCACGGGAAAGAGTGGGAATCTCCAGCATTATTAGAGAGGAGTTATAGGATATTCCTGTTTCATGGGGAAGTACGGGGATCTTAAGCTTTATTAGTGTGGAGTTATAGTGTCTTTGTTTCATGGGGAGAGTGGGAATCTCTTGCTATATCAGTGTGGAGTTAGGAGCTGTCTTTGTTTCATCGGGAGAATGGGAACTTCCAGCAGACAATAATACAAGTTAAGGATTTGAAGTCAAAGAACTCTTCAATCTTTCTTGTAAATCAAGTTGAAGTAGCTTGGAACACATTTAGCCCCTGAACACATGTAGATTAGACGCATAGTCACCTACTACAAAGCATTATGACAATCGACATTATTTGCAAATCAACTGAACAGTTTTCACCCAGTACAGGCATATCGCTTCTCCTGTCAGAATTTACAACTCGGTGATCATGTTAACAGATAGTAGTGAATACTGACAGAAGTCATATTGTTAACACAGAATGTTAATCAAGCATCTCAACAGCTTTTATCAAGTTTTGGCAAACAAACTATTACAATGGATTACTCACTCATCATCTTGATAGACGTAACAAAATAGTGGCAAAAAGTTATACTGTTATAATACATGGCATACATACAAGCAGTGGATGGTCTCAAAATTTAGAAACATGTTGTCACAGTTCTTCTGGGTGACCAGTGAGATCTTACACTGGGTATCAGAGTAAGAGAGGAGGATCTTTCATCTTTTTTTATCTGCGCCTGTTTTCCTTGTTTCACTAAAGTTGTGATCAGTCTTAAGCCTTCTGTGGAGTATTTTACTTTTTAACATGCGCGCTGGTGACCTACTCATTTTTTGAGTGAACCAGCATTTTAGGAAGAAGAAGAAGAAAGTACTGAATTTTCACCTTTTCAGTCAGTTAAGCTATTCAGTAGGTTTCTGATGCCTGTTCGATTGACAGGCTGTCAAACACATGACAGCCGATCACGTCACTACAGACAAAGAAAGGGAGAGATGATTCAGATAGCAAGCAGTGGGGGGGGGGGGGGGGGGGGGGGTAACCTCTACTACCACCTACATGTAAAGATTTGCGTAGAACATTCGAGAAAACTTTCTCGTAGATGTTGGTGATATTTTTTAGCCTTCATGCTACCAGACAAAGCGACGTTGTCTCTAGCGTTGAAACGGTGGGTAGACTGGTTATCTTTCCGCTTACCGTAATTGCATCATGCACGGGCGGAACGTGCACTGGCCAGGGTCTGAGGGGGTGGAAGGGAAGGAGGTGAGAGAGAGCATGATCGCCGGCGTCCGAGATAAGCGAAGGCGTTTGGTGGAGGGTTTTCTCGGGCGTCGGTTTGTTTCAAAGGGAACACCTGGCGCTTGTGGGGAACGTGAGGGAGGGGTTGGGGTGGGTGGGTGGTATGTGAGGGGTTTGAAAAGGGGTGAGGGGGGGAGAGACGGACAGTTGACGTAGATAAGTAATCTTGATTGCCATTAACAATGAGAGAGAAAGAGAACAGTGGAAAGGGGGGGGGGGGGGGGGGGGGGGGGGGGGGGTTTTTAGAAAGGGGGGGGGGGGGGTTGTAAAGGATGGTGTGGCTGTCAATTGTCACGTCACAGGGGCATGTCTTTATTTCATGGGGATCGTGGGTAAACTCGCTGGTATCAGTTTGGAGTTAGAGTGTTCCATGAGTAGAGTGGGAAAATCCAGCAGTTTTAGTGTGGACTGAGGCGCAGGTTTTTGTGTCTTGGGAAGACTAGGAACCTCCAGGTGTATTTGTAGGGAATGAAGGGCTTTCTTTTGTTTTTCTTAACCGTTGAAGAATATATGCCATGATATAGATTTGCTTTCTTGGATTTCTTTTTTCTTGTTTGACACTTTAAACAATTTCAGATGCAAAACAAAATTGGTCACTTTTGTTTACCTGTTCTTTTTCACTGTCCTTTTTGATTCTCTCTGTTCTTTTTTCACTTCATGTACACAAGATACGTTATATACAGTTCCATTTCGCCATTTTCTTGTACTTCTTTGAACTTTCCCCCCCCCACCCCCCCCCCCCCCCCCCCCCCCCCCCCCCCGCCCTCCATCAAGCACATTGTAAAAAAAGACAGATGGGCAATATGTACACTTTATATATTCCCAGCCTTCTGCTTCTCAACTCTCTCTCTCTCTCTCTCTGGCGCACACGTGCGCGAAATTTTTGGCAAAAGTATCCGGAAGGTGCCGAAGTCTTTCTTAAGCATGAAGGTACCTCACAAACAACAGAATGCGTTGTTTGCATCCCGATGGCAAAAACTACCAAACAATGAGAATAATACAACGTCAATGTAAACAAGCATGAGAGTCACCATTATAGACTGTCCACAACTAACAGAAAGGTCGATGAAAGCAGGAAGCTGTGAAGTATGTTATGGCACATCTGGCTGACAAATAAAGCGCTAAATTGAACACAGAAATAGCAACAGAGGAATGCAGAGCCTACTGTATGAGAGGCTGTTCCGTCATATGGCAACCTACCAGTGGAGATATTGCACTTCTGTCGTTTCTGTTTGATCGATAAGATCAGACTTGCATTGAACGCCTTCGCCTGAACTCTGAACTGACAACTGTTTAGTCATGGTACCCAACCTGAGTGAGAACTACCTCCTTACGAGTAGCCCCAATGAACTTGTCGATGATCATGATTTTGTGTTTGTGTGTGTGTGTGTGTGTGTGTGTGTGTGTGCACACATTCACCATAAATATGAAGGTAAAGAGGAAATCAGAACGGGGAAAACTCCATGGTATTTGATTTATTCTCTCCTGTTTCCCCTGGAAAAAACAAAAATGATGTTTAAGATAATCTAATGTTAACGCATATGGGAAAAGAAAGAAGTGCCCCAAGACTCCAAAGACGCTTCCATCGTACACATCTACAAGAGGGAGGGCGACAAAGTGTCCTGTGACAATCATCGTGGGATTTCCCTCTTGTGTATCGCAGGAGAGATTCTTGCCAGGGTCATCTTGAACAGGCTCATCACCCATATAGCACACTATCGTCCATGAGCCACAGCGCAGGTTTCGGGCAGGCAGGGGCACAACTGACATGGTATTTGCTGTTCGCTAGCTACAAGAGAAGTGTGGTGAGCAGCAGAATCAGGAACTCTACATGGTGTTTGTTGATCTCACCAAGGCATTCGACACAGTCAAACGGACTGGCCTGTGGAAGATCCTTCACAAGTTTGGTTGCCGGAAAAACTCATCTCACTGATTGTTTCATTTCATGATGGTATGCAGGCGAGGGTACAAGAAAATGGAGATATCCCTGACCCATTCTCACTGAAAAATGGAATGAAGCAGGTATGCGTTTAAGCTCCCACCCTCTTTTCGATTCTGTTTGCAGCAATGCTGATTGATGCACTCCGGGACTGTGACAAGGAGGTATACATACAGTTACGTTCAGATGGCAAGCTCTTTAACCTTCGACGACTTCAGGCCCAAAACCAAAGTATATGATGCCCTTCTGAGAGAGTTCCTCTTTGTACATAACTCTGCACTGACCGCGCACTCTCATGAAGACATTCAATGCATGATTCACAGATCACTTTGCAAGGGCCGTCAACGCTTTGGACTTACAATCAATCTTGGTAAGACCGAGGCCGTGTTCCAACCTTCAACGTTCTGTTGTTTGAGTAGCACTGTAAAACAGCAATGGATCTCTGGATTCAGAAGTGGTGTTGCGCATCTCAAGGCCAGCTCTGTCTTTGGCAGACTCTCAAATAGTCAGTGGCAAGGCCATGGCATCATAATGAACACAAAGGTTGCCATACAGAGCTGTGGTTCTGAGTGCTTGCCTTTACTGTTGTGATACGTGGACCGTGTACGGCCGACACACCCAACAACTCCAACAGTTCCATGAACGATGCTTGCAAAAGATCTGCAGCAGCAGCAGCAAATGGCAAGACAGTGTCCAACCTACAGGTCCTGAGTAAGTATGGCTTACCCAGCATTGAGTGTATACTCATCAGAAGCCAGCTCTGATTGACAGGACACGTAGTCCGAATAGAGGACAGCAGAATTCCAAATATGTTGCTCTATGGACAACTGAAGGAAGGATAACGTGACAAAGGAAAGCCTCTCAAGAGACACAAAGACACTTGATGACCAATTTCAGAAGCTGCACAATCGACACTGCTTCCTGGGAAGATGTCGCCCTTGACAGAACACAGTGGAAGCAACAGTGCACCCATGGCACAAAGACATTTGAGCACAACAGAGCAGCTGCATCCAAGAAAGGAGGAACCGGGGAAAACAGGGCCCATCCTTGCAGGACTCCACTCCATGCAGCGTCTGTGAACCTTGTGCCTCAAGAATTGGTCTTAATTCCTCTATGAGGACTTACATCAGCAGATAACCTGCCTGCCTACTCGTCTGTCGGACACGACGAAAGAATCCATCAATGCTGATCACGCAGAAAACGCTGATCAATATCACCACAAACTTCAAAAATCATAGTAAATGTTTCTTTCTCACATGTACACATGCGCGCATGCACGTACGCACGCCCCATTCCCACACCCACACACCATCAGTGATACAAGTTACCAGAGTCCAGGTAAAAATGATAACCGGCTACTATCGCTCAAATAATTCAAGGTGTGCATTTACGCAATATCATGCAGTTTAATGGCGATCTGACGTTCAGATTTCTTTCTACATCTGATTAAGTGAACACTAGAGATTACTGACGATGGTCACTTGTCTGACCGTCAGTAGCATTCCTGTTGAGATACCTTCCCCCCCCCCCCCCCCCCCCCCCCCCCCCACCCCCCCCCCCCCCCCCCCCCCCCCCACCTCAGAAGTTTAGGACCGGTTTGTTGTCAATGTGTTTTGGTAAGGTGGTCATTACTTTTTGCCACAAACAAGTGTCAAAGTTTACAGACAATGAGATATATACTACTCCACTCATGCACACACAGAAAGCCAGCAGCCTTAAACACATTACCTCGTTTACTGTAACTCTGTCTCCTTACTTTCAATGGTGTCATAGACGTGTGTGCATTTCTTTTTTTTCAGTCCCATCTACTGTGCCACCTTAGTGGCATTGCACACACGCCGCTCATTCCAGCACCCCGTCCACAGCCACAGCACAGTCAGTCCCGCTGCAGCCCCGGCACCGGTAGTCCACAGGGAGCAGTCAATATCAAGTAGTCAAGAGGCAACCCACCTGAGGAGACACTGCATTGCTGCCGAGTCACTTCGGTGGTGTTCAGTGGTGCCTGTTCTGATCCAGCATACGCAGGACACCATCTACTAAGCTCCCTACTGTCGACAATTATTGCTTAGTCGCAGTGTATACCACCCTGGCAGTCACGGAAGGCATCCGTCAGCATGGCGGAGAACACCATGCTGAAGAGTGTAGGGGCGAAATCGCAGCCTTGGTTTTTACGCCGTTGGTCACTGGAAAGGCTTCTGACTCATCTCCATCATCCAGTACTTTCACCATCATGCTTATGTGAAACTGTCGGGCGATCGTAATTAACCTGCTGGGACAGCCAAATTTCTCCATGATCTTCCACAAGCCATCTCTGCTGACCGTATCGAAGGCCTTGGTCAGATCCACAAAGGTAACGAACAGATCACTCTGGTGCTCTTGGCATTTTTCCTGGAGCTGTCGTGCAGCAAATATCATGTCAGCAGTTCCACATTCTGCACGAAAGCCATGCTGGCTTTCTGGGAGAAGACCCTGCTCCCCAGCATTAACCAGGCCCAAGAGATTCAGACACCTGAAATGTTGGTCAGAAAATTTGAGCAATACTTTCAGAGACGCATCCATTAAGTGGATGATACTCAAATGTGTGGTCCCAGTCTTTCCAACTGAGCCCTAGCAAACTCAGCTATGGATAGGAGCCGATCAGGGAAGAAAAATCCCACATGACTGGGATGAGAATCGAACCCATGACCTCCAAACCGGGAGTCCGCGACGCTAACCACTTCGCTATGGCGGCTGGTGTGCATTTCTGTCTCTTTTTTTCCCTTAGCTTTCAAATGAGTCATGCACATGTATATCTGGGTTAATTTGTTACAACACACACGTGTCGAAACATTTCTACGTGTCTGTAATCGAATGCACATAACCAGTTGTGTTTTTCACCCACGTAGAAACCGTTGTCAAAATCGTCAACAACATCCAATCCATCACGGTGAAAGGCTGTGAAGATGTAAAATACACACCATCTAGCGGATTAATCAGTTTAACTATGTTCATGCTTCACAGTGGGCTGGCTCACCCACGACCCGTGAGAGAGAGAGAGAGAGAGAGAGAGAGAGAGAGAGAGAGGGTAAGGAAAGCAGGGTGGAGAAGAGGGGAGGGGAAGTGACGAGTTGGGGTAGAATGTGTATGCTCTCTCTCTCTCTCTCTCTCTCTCTCTCTCTCTCTCTCTCTCTCTCTCTCTCTCTCTGGTGTGTGTGTGTGTGTGTGTGTGTGTGTGTGTGTGTGTGTGTGTGTGTGTGAAAAAGTTATTTCATGCAAAGTAATTAAATGTTTCATGACGAGTTGGCAGTGTATGCTCATTCTCTGTCTGTCTGTCTCTGTGTCTCTGTCTCTGTCTCTCTCTCTCTCTCTCTCTCTCTCTCTCTCTCTCTGTGTGTGTGTGTGTGTGTGTGTGTGTGTGTGTGTGTGTGTGTGTGTGTGTGAAATTATTTCATGCAAAGTAATTAAGTGTTTCATGTCAGTTATTTATTGATCTAGTCATTCACACAGAGAAAATTGTTGAGACTTGATGTTTGTTTTCCGTCTGTGTCTCGTTTTCATCTGACATACGTATGGAGCAAAGCATCATCGCATTTTGTCCGCTGTGTCTGCATTGGTCCCTGAAATCAGTAAACAGTAATCAGGAGAGGGCTTGCTAATAAGTATCACAAAACATAATTAATCGTTTTGTGTTAATTGCTTAAAAGCATGATGAGCAACATCTTTGTTAATTTGCATGGAGTATGCAGTGGCGACATCATCTTCGCAATACATCTGTCTTTTAGTTCTCAACCACACACGCGTACAAAAGGCCAACGAAATCTAATAAGTGTTTGAACATATCAATCGGTATCAGAGCTAGTTGTGTATTTGTAAACGAAGAAATAAACAAACACGTAAGTAAATGAGTTAATGGATGAACAAATAAATAAGTATATCAAGTAAATGAATGGATGGTAAAATGAAAGAATACTCAATAACTGTATTAGTTTGAGATATAATTGAGGTTATGCGCGTGTGAATCCTACGCTGAAGTTAGGAGAAATACAACAAGTGTATTGTTATACATCATGATGTAAACGAGCTGTTCAAAGAGCTGACGTCGCCATGACTACTCCTCCCATGCACAAAATACTATTTACTTAAAATCCGGATCAAGATTCACATAATTTCTCTATTTGCAAAGAAAAAGAGGCAGTCAGATAATCTTCCACCTTGCGCTACCTCTGTCATTTCTTTGAACATTTCGCAGTCACTCATCTGGCGGCAAGAATCCTAGTGACATCATGGTGAAGAAACGCATCTCAACAGGTGTAAAGGCCGCACAGACCTCTTGCACAGACCTCTGTGGTAGGCTGTACCAGTGATTCACCAGCCCAGTGACAAGGAGAGCATGTGAAAGGTCGGGATGTTACATGTAATCCATGTTCCTGCCCAGTTCACTTACAGAGTACCGCACAAACTTTGCGTGACCTGTGGCACGATGCGAGTGTGGCATAGCAGCGGACGCCAGGGGAGAGATGGCAGCTCTCCTTTGAGGTACACTGATGTGAGAGGTCAGTGTCGGGCGGCGCAGTGAACCTTTCAGCCATATAGGTGACGACGGGGTCTAGCCTGTGTCGCCGGGGGACGGCTCCTGGAGATGTGGGGCGATCGGCGATGGAGCGCTGCCTGACTGCGATACACAGTGGCCTGGTAACCATGTTTTGAGGTCAGGTAGGCATGGTGGCACTCCTTATGGCGTTAGAAATATTGCCCTCTCGGCCGCAGTCTGCGAGTACTCGCTGACTATTAGGGATTCGTGCAGCGCTCCAGCGACTTTCGTCCTGCTCCCTCCTGGATGCGGCCTTACGCGGCACAAGACCATCGCCACCCGAGCATGATGAAGAAGGCCGCCCAGTGGTCCTGAAGACAGCCTTTAGTTTGGTGAAAAGAGGCAACATACACCGACGCCCATCGTCGGTCGACCAACAACGAAAATTGAACCAACGTTCAAGAGGAACACAAGAGGTCGGAGAGAGAGAGAGAAAGAAACACTACGACCCCATATAGAACTCACCCACTACTGCCGGCGACAGCAGTTGCCACAAATGATGCAGACCTACGTCTGTAGTATTCTTGTCCTTAAGGGCCTCAGCCCGATAGGACGTAAAACTCACCCTAAACGCACGCAACGCAAGCTGTGGCCCATGGATGAGCCGCCTGCCTGTGGACCGTATAACAAGCTGCTGGTACTAACAGCTGGAAAGACTGTCTTAAAGGCCTAAACAACATGGCGACGCTAGTAACTTGGGTGATCTTTTGGCAGATTATATTTCACAGTAAGGAACTCGACGCGGCGTTAAATGTGGTGAAGACCAACAATTTGGCACTTACCATTTGCTACGAAGTGAAAGTCTGGGTGAATGTTGATGATGATATAAAAGAAAAAAACGGGACAAGTGAATGAACAAATCAATCGGTAAACAAATCAAGTCATGCTGCTTATAGTCTGGCCAACCAAAAGGCCAAATCAGGTTAGACAGAAATGATGTGCAAGTTCCTATTGGAGTGCAAACAAAATACAGAATCAAATTTCGAGATTACAAGACAAGTCCAGTTCCGTTCACAGAGAAACGTGGACAAACGAGTCACAAGACAAAACACAACGCGTTTCGACCTCTTAGGTCTTCCTCAGGTGAAACAAAGACGAAAAAGATAACGAAAATGTACTTAGCTTTGATCGCTTCAGATTGCTTCTGTGTTCAGCGCAAGGAAGAAGGCGTTGAATCAACGCCTTCTTCATTCAACGCCTTCTTCCTTGCGCTGAACACAGAAGCAATCTGATGCGATCAAAGCTAAGTGCATTTTAGTTACTTTTTTCGTCTTTTGTTTCAACTGAGGAAGACCTAAGAGGTCGAAACGCGTTGTGTTTTGTCTTGTGACTCGTTTGTCCACGTTTTCTCTGGGCGGTTCGCTGACAATTATTTAAGATTTGTTACCTTTGAAATAAGATATTTAATTCATTGCATTCGATTGAAAGGGTCCAATGTTGACTTTTGTTGGATACCATCCCATTATGGAATTTATTACAAGGAATATGTTTACCATTTCGCAAAAAAAAATGGGGCAAGAAACACTTTGAATGCTATTGAACTGCCTTGCAGTTTATCTTCAGTAGAATTTTGTAACATAATAGAAGATGAAACAATACGACAAGCAGATCAATTGTTACTTTGTCGCGCAGACTTTTGTTATATGCTTTCACGACAAAGTACTGTGAAGACATTAAGTGTGTCTGCTCTTCAGAACTGACAATTGAGCATATACTGGTAAAATGTGCTTCAATGACAGCTTTCCTACCTCCGGAAGTCGTAGAATGTATTTTGCCTGTTTCCAATGTGAAGTTATTTTGGGATCTTTTCAACCTTTCAATATTTAGATTAGCTGGTTATTTGTTATGTAGTACTATTGCTCGTTTCTTATAATTCTCTCTGTCTCTGTCTCTCTGTCTGTCTGTCTCTGTCTCTCTCTCTCTCTCTCTCTGTCTCTCTCTCTCTCTCTCTCTCTCTCTCTCTCTCTCTCTCTCTCTCTACTTCTGCTTTTCTTCTTTAAAAAAAAACAAAACATTTTGATGATGTACAAAAAAAAATTCACAAAGTTTTTAATGCTTTTGATACTAGAGTCTGAAATCATCGACACGATGAAAAGACTTTTAATAAAATAACTAACTTATGTACTCAAAAGTGCGAAACTGGACGCCACAAGCCACAAATGGTTGCCGGCGTTGCCTGTGTGACTTCGAGCTGGTAAACAAAAGGGGAACTTCTCATGGCGATGCTGATGGGGCATCCAAGCGACCCCAACCCCTGCCAGAAGAGGGCCCCGACTTTCTGAACACGGCGGAGAAAACCAAGTTCTTTGCTGACATGGCCAGAGCATTTGACGATGCTCTAGTAATTAAGGTGGACTTAGAAACAGTGCTAGCGGTCCCTGCAGTCTAAGGGAGTAGGAAGGGGGGTTGGCTGTTTCGGGATAGCTGCTCAAAAGACCGGTAGCCTGGGTCATGAGGATCCTGTGGTGGGAAACCTGATTCCCGCCGTGGAAGTCGTATGCAAAGATCCATCTGCCATCTCTGACTGGACGTTGGAACTCACAACAGCAGTCCTTCACACGGCACGTTGGACTGGGTGAAAAGCCAGCAATCTGACCCGGATCTTGTGAAGGTGAAGAAGCTCTTACAGTCCGGGCAAACCCCCTGCCCACCACCAATCCTGTTCAGAAAGCCTATCATCGTGAAATCAAACACCTGACCATAAAAGCTAGCATCCTGTGCAGAACAGTCTGTGGCAATGATAGCCAGAGGAAGGTACAGATCTTGATACTGCGGTCACATCAGGAAGCGGCAATGGAAGGCGTCCATGATGACCTTTTCCATACCCATTTTGAGGATGTTATCCGGCATGCAAGAGCCAGGTTCTACTGGCCCTACATGGCCACCCACCTTGAGCGCCGGGGTAAAGCAGTGAGAGAAGTGCGTAAGAAAAAGTACTACAACCCAGCAAGCACCTCTAGGGACCATCACGACCAGCAGCCCCATGGAACTGCTTTCCATAGACTTCCCCACCATTGAAGTGAAGAACCAAAAGCAGAATATCCTGATGGTGATGGACCATTTCACTAAGTTCGCACAAGCTATCTGCACCAGGGATCAGACAGAAAGGACGGTGGCCAAAGTGCTCTGGGACAATATTTTCAAGCGTTATGAGTTCCAAAGCGTATTTGAACGGACCAGAGACGTGACTTCTAGTCACGCATATTAAAGGAGCTCTGCAGAATGCGGGGTATTGACAAATGTCGAGCAACGTCGTACCACCCCGCAGGGAACCCAGTGGAGTGGTGGAACAGAACCCTTGTGGGCATGCTGCGCATCCTCTAGGATAGAAAGAGGATTGGTGGAAGCACCTCTAAGCTTGTGTCCATTCCTAATACTGTTGTGTCCACCAGAGTACGGGGTACAGCCATTTTTATCTTTTCCTTGGTGGGCAACTCAAGCTACCAGTTGACCTGGCCTTTGGGATTTCACTCGACAGATCTTCATCCATATCGGAGTATGTCAAGGGGCTCAGGGCCAACCTACAGAATGCCTACGACCAAAAACATGCAGAAGATAGCCGAGCGGAATAGGGCTCGATATGATCTGCGGGCTCATGCTGTGACTTTGGAGCCAGGAGACCGTTGCCTAGTCAGAAAGCTAGGCCCTAGGCTGACTAGGTAGATAACCGTTGGTAGAGGGAAGCCTTTGTAGTGAGTGATTTTCCGTCATCCTGAGCTCCCAGTGTTCACAGTG
>JADBJO010013852.1:32500-37500 GCA_016801955.1 Conus betulinus
TATTTTTATACAAAGCCTGTAGAGATGAACACATCAGAAACACAGTTTTTTGAGGCGCACGAGCCATATCGTTATATTATGATTAAACACTTTGGCACATCATTCAAAGAAAAATAACTGCCGAAAATTCGAATTTCATGTGATATTTAATCTCTCGTCCATTATTGTGAAACTGAATTTCTTCTCTTTCTATAAAGTTTCACCTAGCATCATATGAAAGCTTCATTGATGTGAGGAAAAAATAAGAGAGAGAAAATATACACATACACACGCAAGCAAAATATTTTGAATGTGATAATGTAAATAAAATTGCTAGCATGTGAAACACCACGTAAGATAACAGAGAACGATAATGCGCAACACAGACACTCTTCTGGAGACGATACGAGGAAGACCTTTTTAAAAACTTCTTTAAAAGCCTAATTCAACGCTATACTATAGAAATACATTTTCTCCTGTCTGTGACAAAATGATTCAGATCATTCTCAGTCAAATTGACAGAATTTGGACAAAACGCACACACAGTGACAAGAAAAGACAGGAAGGTGTGACACACTGAGTAGACAGATAGACCGAGGTGTACGGAGGACACATGTTTTTTTTAGGGACGACAGGATAGTGCACTTCCTATAGCTCACAGTCACGCTGTGTGTTGTCCCTCGCCTCCAGTTTCTCCAAAATGTTCACAGCCCGGATCTGAATCAAAGCAGAAAGTAGTATCCACGATGTGGGTGACGCCATGATTGTTGTTGGCTTGATTCAGCGGCGGCTGATTCAGTGCTTTCCAGTTACTAGATATAATGATGGGACACTACCCTGCCAATGGTGAACTGAAAACATTACTTCATGGGAAACAACATAAAGAAAAATACACAGACATGCAAAATGTTTTTACACCGTCAGATCAAAGAGAGCCTATACACTGTGTTCCCTCGTGGTTTATGTAAGTACAAATTTGTGTGTGTTCAGTCAGAAAGTAATTGATTGATATCATGCAAATTGATGTGTATAGAAAGAAGTTGATATTACTATGAACAGGAAATAGTTGTTGCTATAAACTGTATGGGTGTAGTCTGAAAATACATGATGTTGCTATGATTTTATGGTGCATTTTCAAGGAGTATACTCTAACCTTATTCGGGAGGGAGGGGAGTGGGTCTGCTTCTCAGGTCACTGCTGTCCAGGGTACCCACACACCTCCCCAGTGACCAGTGTCCACCACCGTCCCTTACCTCTTCTCTGTGCAGCACTGCTGCTGCCCGTAGCACAGGTCAATACAAAAATTAAAGCAGCAGGCACACAAGCCACACACTCTTCATATATTTTTTTTTTAAGCTTTCGCCTTTTATTTAGGCTTCGTCAGTATCTCTTGTTTCACATTGTGCAATGTGAGCGGTGTCCAGCGTATTCCAGGGTTTTACCTTCATTTTAATCTATATAAAGGGATAGTAATGATAATAACGATAGTGCTAGTAATTATAATTAATAAGTAGAAGAATAAAATGAAGGTAACTAATTTTTAAAAAAAAAAGAAAAATTAAGAGAATAAAATAGATCAATGATTTCGCTGGGTGATGAAGGAGGTGGTAGTAGTTATGCGTGGGTAGTTGTGAAAGGTGTGTGGGTAATGATAATGAGGGAGGGAAGGGGGTGGAAGATGAATGGGTGATAAGGTATAAGTTGGGGGGGGGGGGGGGGGGGGGGGGGTGTAAGGTTTTTTGAAAAAAAGCGGGACACACACACACACACGCACACGCACACACACAGACACACGCACGCACGCACGCACGCACGCACGCACGCGCACACATTCACTCTCTCTCTCTCTCTCTCTCTCTGAGAGTGTTGCTCAAATTTCCTGACCAACACTGCAGTTGTCTGTATATAGTTGAAGCCCGGCTGACGCCAGGATCTGTTATGAAATAAGTGTAGAGTACAATCCCGTCATGCAGTCACAGACCAGACTGGAAATCCGAAGCAACATATCCATCATACTCATTCTCGTCGATCATCATAAAAAGTCTCAAATTCTGTGGCCCTTCATGTCCTACTGTAATGGCCTCAGTTTTGGTGTCCTCTCTACGTTTGTGGCCCTGGTTTGATTTCGTCGGGGGCACCTGTATCATCTAGTCTATGGGGGCTGTCATTGGACTGATGTGGTGGTGCCATCCAGAAAGAGAGCTCACTCTCGCCGGCTCTGCGACTAAGCAATTACTGTCGACAGTAGGGGGCTTAGTAGGTGGTGTCCTACGTATGTTGGATCAGAACAAGCACTACTGAACACCACGGAAGTGACTCGGCAGCAGTGTAGTGTCTACTCGGTGGGTTGCCTCCTGACAATTTGACATTGACTGCTCCCTGTGGATTGCCGCCGCCGGGGCTGGGGCGGGCCAGACTGGGCTGTGGTTGTGGACGGGATGTTGAAATGAGCGGCGTGGGTGCACTGCCACTGAGGTGGTACAGAAAGTAAAACAGTATTAAACAAAACAAAACAAAACAAAGTTATTCCTCCATGCAGTAATATGTATATTTGATTCAGTCGACTTACATATCCATCCCTTCCCCTTCCTCATCCCTCCTCACTCTTTCTCCCCCCCCCCCCCCCCCCCACACACACACACACCTTTGCTTATCCAATGTTGAATTGGCTAGAAGCTTATAACACACTAAATTCTTTGAGTGTTTGATTCTCTCTCTCTCTGTACGTGTGTGTGTGAGTGTCTCTGTGTTTGCGCGCGCGCGCGCGCGCGCGTGTGTGTGTGTGTAAGAGAGAGAGAGAGAGAGAGGGAGTGTGTGTGTGCGAGTGTGTGTGTGTGTGCATGCGCGCGCGCGCGCGCGCGCGCGTGTGTGTGTGTGTGTGCGTGTGTGTGTGTGTGTCTGCCTGCGTCAGTGTGTGTGTTTCTGTACGTGGGTGTGTGAGTGTCTCTGTGTTTGCGCGCGCGCGCGCGCGCGCGCGTGTGTGTGTGTAAGAGAGAGAGAGAGAGAGAGAGAGAGGGTGTGTGTGCGAGTGTGTATGTGTGTGCATGCGCGCGCGCGCGCGTGTGTGTGTGTGTGTGTGTGTGTGCGATTTCTTCTCTCTATCTCTCTCACTGTCTATCTGTCTCTCACTCTCTGTCGGCATGGAAGAAGTTTACATTTCTGGCATTCCTTCATCATCGAGTATGACGGCAGCAGGGTCTCTCGCTCTTTGCGTGGTCGTCTGATGTGACAGATAAGCTGCACCTGTCCCCTCCCCGTCCTGCCGCCTTGTGTGTGTCGCGCATCTTCAAACGGTATCGCCGATGTTCTGAAGCTGTCCTTCAGCGTGACGGCAGCAGGGGACTCTCACTCTAACCCTGCGCGCGCAGTGGTTTGATGTAAGGGATAAGCTGCACCTGTCCTGTCCCCACCCTGTGCAGTTGTCTGTGTCGGGTACCTTCAGAAGGTATCGCCGCTGTTCTGACGGCGGGTCGTTACGTCGACCGTTCTCTTCCTGTCCTGTGGACCTGTTGGTATCGGGTACCTTCAGAAGGTATCGCCGCTGTTCTTAGGCCAGTCGTTACGTCGTCCATTCTCTCCCTGTCCTGTGGACCTCTCTGTGTTGGGTACCTTCAAAAACTATTATCACTGTCCTATTGCCGTCCTGCACGTGATCTGTCCTCTCCCCAGCCATAGGACCTGTAGCTGTCAGGTACCTTCAAAATGCATCGCCACTAGTCTCACGCCATTCTGCACGTGTTTCCGTATGTGTGGACTCAAACATGTTACACGTATCTTTTGGTCTTTCCAAGAGAGAGAGAGAGAGAGAGAGAGAGAGAGAGAGAGAGAGAGAGAGAGAGAGAGAGAGAGAGAGAGAGAGAGAGAGAGAGAGAGAGAGAGAGAGAGAGAGAGAGAGAGAGAGAGACAGGCAGACAGACAGACGGACAGGGAGCGTGAGAACGGAACGCCCCAAACACATATTACAATAGTACAATAGAGCAAATGTCCTAAAGCTACAATGGACATCATACACACACACACACACACACACACACACACACACACACACACACACACACACGCACACACGCATTCACACACACACACGCACACACGCATTCACACACACACACGCAAGCACGCTCACGCACACGCACGCACACACACACACACACACACACACACACACACACACACACACACACACACACACACACACACACACACACTGAGGGTCCAGGATCAACACCCTGGTTAGGGGATCTTGGGGGGCTGAAGTTTGCGTACAATTTCTAGGTGAACTGGTGACCTGTCAATTTCCTGTCCTGTATAACGCGTTTGTTTATTCACTAGACATGCACTAGTCAATCTCCTGTTCTGAAACGCGGTGTTTATTCATTAGACATGCACTGGTCAATCTCCTGTCCTGTATAACCACGTGTTCATTCACTAGACATACAATAGTAAATCTCCTGTCCTGTATAACACGGTGTTTATTCACTGGACATGCACTGGTGAATCCCCTGTCCTATATAACAGGTGTTTATTCACTGGACATGCATTGGCAAATCCCTCCCTGTTTTAAGGAAAAGGAAGGGTGTGTAGTGGGCTCTGGGCACCCAAAACTCTTCCTTCTCCTCTGGCCACCTCTCCCTTCTCTCTCTCTCTCTTTCTGTCTCTCTCCTCTGCTCTCTGTCCAGTCCTCCTCCTCCCCCTACCTTCTCTCTCTCCTCTCCTCTTCACCCAGCCCCACCCTTTCCATGCGCCTGCTGACAGTACATCAAGTCACAGACACAGATGTGATGGCCTTCACGTCAATATTGTCCATTCCCCTCTGAAACACATGGGTCAACACGCAACATTGGATTCTCTGTGATCGTTGAATGTTGTTAGTTGATGGTGGTGCTGTTTATTTCCTCCGTGAGAGTGCCAGTCAGTGACATCCAGACAAAGGGGGCCGCTGATCTAGACCTTTGTCCGATCCTTTCTGCAACTGCTGCCGTCACAGGCATTGTCAGGTACAACTTCAGCAGTTTGTCCAG
>JADBJO010013852.1:40000-50510 GCA_016801955.1 Conus betulinus
CACACACTGACCGACTGAAACAAATTTATTGTCATATTAACTCAAAGTTGTACTGACGAGAGACACACACACACACACACACACACACACACACACACACACACACACACACACACACACACACACATTTTCCTTACCCACTCTGACGCCATAACTAAGCTGGTACCATGCAAACAGGAGCATTACCAGTCCTCGGCATGCATGCTTACACCCCATCCCACAATCCGAAAGCTGTCAATCCACTCTAGTTTCCATGGAGCCAATAGATATAGTAAGTTCCTTGAAAATCAGGGTGTTGAGCACCGATAGAATTCTGGTCCATACACCACAGTATGGTAGTACACCGGCGATGCTGCTGCTGTTGGTGCTGCTGCTGCCTTCATGGCTCAGGAGGTTGGACTCCTATCGAAAGAGTCATCCTGGGTCTTGGACCTGAGGCAATGATGGTGACGGGAAGGAGTGTGTGTATATGTGTGTGTGTGTGTGTGTGTGTGTGTGTGTGTGTGTGTGTGTGTGTGTGTGTGTGTGTGATCTAGACTGGGTGCAACTGGAAGCACCAAAGAAAGAACCATCCTGACACTTGGTCCTGAGACAATGGTGGTGACGGGGGTGCAGACCTATCTCCTAGAGGTCTCCCGGAGACTGCACTCCACACAGGTCAGCCCTGGGGTCAGGCCACTCCCCACTTTGAAACAGTGAGTGTGCTGAAGGCAGAGGTTGCCCAGGGTCGTCCTCACTGTGTCTCCACTGTCCTCACTGTGTCCCCACTGTCCTCACTGTGTCTCCACGTCCTCACTGTGTCTCCACTGTCCCCATCAGTGATAGGCACATGTTCATTGTGTCTCCACGTCATCACTGTGTCTCCACTGTCCTCACTGTGTCTCCACTGTCCTCACTGTGTCCCCACTGTCCTCACTGTGTCTCCACTGTCCTCAATGTGTCTCCACTGTCCTCAATGTGTCCCCACTGTCCCCATCAGTGATAGGCACGTGTTCATTGTGTCTCCACATCCTCACTGTGTCTCCACTGTCCTCACTGTGTCTCCACTGTCCTCACTGTGTCCCCATTGTCCTCACTGTGTCTCCACTGTCCTCACTGTGTCTCCACGTCCTCACTGTGTTCTCACTGTGTCCAGAGAGACAACCTGGGGAGATGGAGGAAGAGACGACAGGGGATGGAGAGGATGGGGCTGACACAGCCACTGCTGCCGAGCACTTTTTTCTGTGGGTCTGTAAAAGAACAAACATTGTGATTAGTACCTCTTCCACGTGAAGCCTTTCTCTGACACTTGATATACACAGCAATGAACCAGAACCATCACACTTAACATACGTGACACTTACTGACAGCAAACAGACAAATAAACCCGAACCATGCCTGTTCGTTATATAGGTGTCAGTTCACTACCAGTAAAAAACTGAAAACAAAAACTCATGGGAACCATTACTATTGAGAAGTAAGTCCACTAACACCGAACGGATGACTAAAACAGCTCTATTACTGTTCATTAAGTAGTGTTAGTTTACTGACAGTGACAAGATTACAAATCAGGGCTATTACTCTCGATTACATGGATGTTATTTCATTTTAACAGGACAGATACACACCAGAACAACTACTGTTAACTACCGTGGCGATAGTTCATTAAAACGACGACTAAACCGGAACCATGATCGTTACCTACATAGTGTTAATCGATTAACCGGGACCACTACCGTTGACTTGATCGGTGTTACTTCACCAGCACTAAACAGATAAACAGATAACTAAGTCATCACTATTGCCGTTGATCACACTAATGGTAGCTCATTAAATAGATGAACACACTGGAATCATCACTGTTAAGGACATAGGTGTTTCATTGTCTAGGAGACAAGTATTAATTATCTAAGACTAATCAGGCAAATAAACCAGAAAGATTACTGTTGACTTCATGAGTATGACTTTACTAACACTCAGCAGATAACTCAAAACTATAGACAGTGACTAAACAGGTGTAAGTTCATTAATGATAAATCAAATATAAATCAGAGCAATCGCTGTGGACTACATAGCTACTAATTCAAGACAGTGAACAGATATCTAAATTAAAACCATGGCAGTTGATACATAGCTGATGATTCACTGACAAAGAACAGACAAGTCAATCAAAGCCAGATCAGTTGACTACATAGCTGATAATTCACTGACAATGAACAGATAAATACACCAGAACCATGGCAGTTGACTAAATAACCCATATTTTTTCTGACAATGAACAGATAAATAAAGCGGTACCAGTACTGGTGACTACAGAGATATTCATTCACTAACAGCACACAGATAAATAAACCATACTCATTCCTGTTTATGAAATGGGTTCCAGTTCTCAATACAGATAAATAAACCAGGCTCATTCCTGTTTATGAAATGGATCCAGTTCTCAATAAAGATAAACAAACCAGAAGCATTCCTGTGTTTATGAATGGGTTTGCAGTTGTCAATACTGATAAACAAACCAGAAGCATTCCTGTTTATGAAATGGGGTTGCAGTTGTCAATACTGATAAAACAACCAGAAGCACTCCTGTTTATGAAATGGGTTGCAGTTGTCAATACTGATAAACAACCAGAAGCATTCCTGTTTATGAAATGGGTTGCAGTTGTCAATACTGATAACAAACCAGAAGCATTCCTGTTTATGAACTGGGTTCCAATTCACCGTACAGACAGAGACACCGGAACCATAACTTGTACCACACCAGCCATTTCATTAGTAATGATAAGTGAAGGTCACATTGTTTAAAAAGCTCCCTCATTTTCTGTGTCCTCAGGGGACTTTATTCCCGCGCCGGCTGTTCTGAGATTGGACTTCTCCATACATAGTCACACCCAGCCCCATGTAAAGGCTATGTTACTCTGAGAGAGAGAGAGAGAGAGAGAGAGAGAGAGAGAGAGAGAGAGAGAGAGACAGACAGACAGACAGACAGACAGACAGACAGACAGACAGACAGAGAGAGAGAGAGAGAGAGAGAGAGAGAGAGAGAGAGAGAGAGAGAGAGAGAGAGAGCACGCCAACTAGCACTTACACACGCTGTTCTTACCAGATAGTGTTGTTTTTTTTTTGCGGAACTGTAAACCGCAGTCGCAGGAAAAGTCATACACGTTTCTGTGTATTTTCAAATGATATTTCAGACCCGAGGGTCTGGTGAATTTCGCTCCACATTCGGAGCATTGATTTGGTTTCTCATCTGCAAAATATCGACATTGTTTGATAGATTACAGACATAAGCAGTTCCACTCATGCATTTCTACAGAAGGCAATGGGAAGGAGATTGTCTGTGTGTTGATACTGCATTTTCATTCCAAACATGTCGTGTTTTCTATTTATATATTCCTATAAGGATGTGGGATGTTAGTGGCATTGATTTCGTTTTTTTTTCGGCTAGTTTCAATTTTGCCGAGAAGGTCACTGCACGCGGAGTTGTCCACATTCGCTACATCAAAGCTGAATACAATAATGATTCCGTGAAAAAAAGAGGGAACAGAACAGAAAGAATTTAAAACACATATTTATGCCTATGATGCCTGTATATAGGGGTAAATTTGACGAGTCTGTTGTGTCCGATATATATATATATATATATATATATATATATATATATAGAGAAACAATCAGATTTCGAAATATCGGTATCTGACCAGGAGTTATATGTTAGTGAGCTTCCTCCCCATTGGAGATGGTCTCCCGCTTCGGAGACTATAAGCTTGCTGAAAGTTCATTTTGAGAAGCATTTATTATTCCCCATCCACCCATTCAAGCACATACTGTCAGTTAGGCAGAATCATCTATCACTGCAGATAAGAAGGCTTATCACCCCCCTATTTCTACAATCTGAGACATAAGAACAAGCTTTGTTTTATAATTCAATATTTTCTTGCAGTCATTGCAACACCTAGCTGCTCTGTAGTTGCTGGAATGGTGCTCGGTACTTATCCTTGGAATTTATTGTTTTTTATTGTAATTTAGTTCCTCGCGGATTCATTCCAAGAACTGGCCCTCAGCACTTGTGTCTTAAGAGGTTATCTTTTTATATTTTCTATTTTTCACAAAAAAATGTAGCTTGTTTTGCTCTTTCATGATTTTCTTTGCTTCTTAGGTGGCACCTTCCTGTTCCCTCCACCTCACCCCTCCCTACCTACCCATCAAGCCTCCCACTTGGTCATCCTCCTTTCGATCTTCTTATTCCTCATCAGTCCCCTCCTCCACCCCCATCCCCCCTGCTCTCCTCCTCCTTTTCTTCCATCCTTCTGGGTTCCTGCAAACCTGGTACCGCTGCGCTATCGTGGACACACTGCGGGGAGCTGGCAGTTCAAACAGCCCGTCAGTAGACTGTCCGTCAACGTCAACCAGCCCCTAACCACGCCCTGTGTCCGTTTCTCCGACCAGTGGCTGGACACTAGTATCGACATCCTGTGTGTCAACAGCAGGCAGAAGCAAGACACACGCTCATTTTCCCCCTCGACTCGCAAGCTGGGAAGACGACTAAAGGTGACAACACAGCAGCAGCGTTGGGAGCGTAAGGAACATCTTCAGGTAAGTGTAGATTTATGAAATACAGATTTCGATAGTTGTGTGTGGTTATTAGATTTGTTGATTCTGTTTTTGGAAATAGGACTTGTAATCAGATGCTGTCTTTTTTACTTTTCTTTCCATTTATATCGACAGTTGTATATAGCTTAACCAGCTGTAGAAGTTGAGAATTTGTTGGGCCTACAAGGCAGTTTACTGCAATCAGAATTGTTGGCCGGCTATTTGGTATTTTGTAAAAGCTCGTGCACATTTTTAATGTTGTTTTTTACTTTACTAGAGTCTACCTCCAGTTTCATTTCATATTAATGAAATTTGTCGTTGCTCGAGTAGATACGACAGACGAAAAATCAAAAGGCGGAGTCTTCCAGGGAAATAACTTTCGGCGCCGAAGATGTGAAGCTAGGTCAAACGAACGCTGGAAGTTTTTGAGTTGAAATTTTGCGATTAATTTTTCAGTTTGATGTTTAATTGAACTGATTCAGTAGTGCTTTTGTGAATAGTGCACAGATTTTTAGTAATGTTGCAATTTTTTACACTGCTGTCGACACGTGGTTTTATTTTTCATGCTCATGTTGAAAACAATGAGGCCTAGCGTTATCTGTTCGTTGTTGGGTGACTAGCACATTATACGATAGACAGGACCCATTTACGGGTTTCTAACGTTTGCATCTTTCTGATTTGCTTTTAACTTGACTACGATCAAGACTCTACTGTGTGGTGCGCACATTTAAACAGAGTATCGACAACATGTAACACCGTCAACCTACCACCATTACCATCACCGATACAGATGCGTCGACTGCTATGTCAGTTTAAAACGAGGCTGTGCCAGCATCATTTAATTAGCCTGAAGACTACCACCACGTGTTCCAATACAGACCCAGATTCTTTTTTTCCAGAGAGTCAATCGGGCAGCGCGTTTGATTGGAAAAAATATCAGATAATACATGATTAATTAACTGTGTGCAGCAGTGGCCCCATCGAACAAGAGATACGAGTTTAAATCAGCGTTTGTTTATGAACTGCGAGAGTTGGCCTCTTGGTATTACACAGAGTATGTGTGACACGAGAGGAAAACAAGTCTGAAAGTCTAATTAAAGAATTGATATTCCTGAGTGCCGTTCGTGATTTTTGTTTTTAACTTTGAATCTTTTAAAGTAATAAATGGTTCAACTCAAATCTTAGAAACACGAATGGGGAAAGATGTACATTTTCCACTGTAAGCGAGTTTGACAGTTCGTGTGCAGACAACAGGGGACGCATCAGACCTACAGTGTTTCAATGTTGACCGAGTTGAAGCGTGGCTTAGTGCCGGCCGTGAGAGCGAGTTTGGCACACACACAAACTTGAGTTCCTGGTTTGAAAGTAGTAGCGCAGACGTTGAAATTTGAGCTCATCAAGAGTTGTGTTGTCAGGAGCAGACATTTTAAAGAAATTGTGGAAAGGAAGTCTTCGTAATGTTTCTTTTCTTTTCATTATTTGTTTCACGCGTTTGGTTAGTGTCACTGGGTTGAATGTGCAAAGCATGGCAATTCTGCTTTCTGTCGTTTAAGGCCTTTTCAAATACCATGCTGTTGGAAGTTCGTGTGTGTTGTAAACTCTTCTTTAATTCTTATAGCTAATATAGAAAATAGATAAACTTAATGCAAGACTTGGTCCAGCTTTAGTTTTGTTTAGCGAATGATATAGTTCAGTATTACTACGGTCTGTATAAATTTTTTTTGCTAACGTCTCTATTATCAAAATATTCTCCACTGATCGGCATAAGAAAAATGTGCGAAAATAGCGCAATAATCGCGCAGGAACCTAAGCTTGAAAGGAAATCAGTCGCGACGCCTCTTTTTTTCTGTCAATTGATGACAAGAAGAACATAGCTTGTATGTTTCTGATTACAATTAATGATAGGCTGAACGATCAACAAAGTGCGCAAATATTGATTTTTTTTTCTTTGCCTGAGTAATGGATCACCAAACACGAAAGACCATCGATCGATTTACTATTGTATTGATTGTCAGATCGCGCTTGACAGGAATATTTGATTTGATCAGATGACTGACATTCGTCATCCCAGAATGGTCTTACATCTTAATATACACACAGTATTTTTTTAACAGGAATGATGACTAGAAGGCTGCATTAATGAGACGGTTCTCAGCCGACACACATGTGATCGTGTTACGGCAGTAAGCGTATTTTACAAAACTGTCGGCTGATTTTATATGTGGGAGTAACACAATGAACGGGCGCAAGGTAAAAAATTAATGTTGAATAGAAACCACGCGCGCGTGCGCGAACAACACACGCACACACACGCCCACTGTCATGCTTCCCGAAGTCGTGCCACACACGCACCTATCACCTCCAAAGCAAACTCCGCAAACGCGCGCAGTCACTCCTTTCACCCAAGGCGAGCCAAATAAATACACAATACCGAAAACTTCGTTTTTTTCTCCTCCTCCTACGGGAGAACAAATATAATCAGTACATACAATTCTCAGATTAACTTATCTACACCTCCTCACCAATGGGAGGCAACACAAAATAAACACAAACACACCTCCTCTCCACCAAGGAGGTAAAACTAAATAAATAAAAACACCTCCTCTCCACTAAGGAGGTAACACTAGCTACTGTTTCCCCTCCAGTTGCAACGTTCATAAAAACATGGGGGCTACTTCACTATCCATCATCACCGTATTTATATCATATACCATTATCTTATAACCTCAACACAACCTCAACACAGGAGATCAATCACGTCACAATTCACAACAGTTGAGGTTATACAGTAGAGTCATAACATTATGGGCGAATGCACCAGTCATTCTTCATCCACATGGGGAAATGCGCCAGTCATTCTTCATCAACATGGGTTATCGACTTCTGATACCGATACCGAAACAGCCCTCTCCGGCCCAAAGGGGCGCTGCCTGGCTGGAATCCTCCTCCTGAGTGAGGAAGGGTACTGCAGGCGAGGTCCGCCACCCGTTCCAGGCTGGGGTCAGGTCCGGCACCTCCACCACCTTCAAACACGGCCACCCGTGGCCCAGCGTGAGACAGGCAACCTGTCAACACACTCGGAACCACGTGCAGTTCTAACTAAGTAATAACTAAGGAGACTCACTTCAACATGAAGATGTAAACAGTAACACACACACACACACACACACACACACACACACACACACACACACACACACACACACACACACACACACACACACACACACCTGTCATTATTTTTGTTGATGTATAATGTACATTCTACAGATATCAGTTAGAAGTTAGAACTAGTAATGCTCAGTGGCAATCTTCATCGGAAAATCTACAATCTCAAACTAAAGGAATTCCTTTACGTATTTGTATATATATATATATATATATATATATATATATATATATATATATATATATATATATATATATGTAGTGTGTGTGTGTGTGCGCGCGTGTGCGTGTGTATATGTATATCTTGATATACACCCCCTTATTGTATTTTCTCTTAAATGTGATCATATACACTCGCTTATTATTGTCTTTTCTCTTAAATGTGATTATAGTATGAGATTTACCCGAGTAAATATATAATTCTCTATCAAATGAATTATCAGAACAAATTGTTGATAAAGTAAGCTCAGCTCAAAAGCATTCTTTAAGACAACTAGAGTTAACGCTAAAAAATTTGCATCTTAAAAGATCTAGCCTTACGTTTTGTTAATCTTTTTTCGCACACGTCATGAAAGTCCTTTTGGTAAGAGCTTGCCGCAGACACCTTGTTTTCTGGACCAAAACAATTAAACATTATGTTTGGCCATAGAATAAGAAACATTATTTCACACTACTATCATAAATTATGGAGAAGCTTCCTGATCCAGCTGTTGACAGCCGAGGCGCAAAAAAAAAAAATTAATGGACTGGAAGGGAATCTACATTGAGTGAACATATTTTTAGAAAGTGCTGTGCTAGGTGTGGTTGTTATTGGCAGCATATTTTGGTTTTGTTAATGTGACGGGACTCTGACGTTTCCCCTCGTTATCAGAATAAGATTATCATATACAGGCATACAAGGGAGTATTGAGAGAAGCATTCATATCTCCGCAAACTAACTGCGCGCTGGCACAGGCACACACACACTCTGTCACTCCGCCGCAGCACAATTCATTTATCTGTATCATACAAAAGTGAAACCGTTAGACAGATAATCCGATAATTCTATCCCCTTTCTTCAGTTGCTCTTAATTGTCCAGGAAAGAGTATATACGCTGGTTGCGCACACAAGTAAGAAATAAACATTCAGAACTTGCCAGCTATTTCCGTTGGTTGAACCATTCGTTTCTCTCATATTCGTCGGTGGCATTTTTTGTGCGCGTACTGAAACTGTTACCCTGTTGTGTCCACCCAATTGGCCAAATCTCGGTTGGGGGACGCTGACAGCATCGCTGGAGTCGTACTCTCAGACCAAGTCTCCTGGACTCCACTGCACTTCACCCTCTCGACAGAACGAGCTCTCCCACAGGTCTTCTTGTGCAGCAGACACCCCACCAGTGGCTTGCAGCTCCCTGTCTAGGCTTCGACAGGCTAGCATGTCTTGCTGTTTTTCTGTCCCCACTCAGGAGACAATTCTCGCCAGTTTGTCGGCTCCTAGGCTACAGCATACCTCTACTGTCTTCCATTCCCACAAAGGAGACAAGTCTCTACTGTTGTGTCACACTGAGCTGATAGCAAACCTCTGTTTCAAGTGAAGTCTTTTGACTCTCTCGTGCTTTATTTTCCAGAACCCTCAGCAAGACGGGATGAGTTCACTTTCCCTAAGCGAGTCATGCTTTTTACTGGTTTTCCAAGCGTCTTATAACCATCCTCGAATAAAGAGAACCCGATTTATATTGGTTCAACCATTGGAATCGCTGGCGTACACGTATCACACGATTTACTCCAACATATCTGCAAATAATTTTGATTAAACCAATGGACTCACTATTTTCAAACACGCACGTACGCACGCATTTGTGCGTGCGCGCGCGCGCACACACACACACACACACACACACACACACACACACACATCTATCTATCTATATATCTATATATATTTTTTTGTTGTTGTTGTTGTTAAAACTTTTGATTAAAATGTAAGTGATAAAACGTACAGCGCTGTTGCTTGCTGGTGCAGTCGTCAGGGTATGGGGGGTCGGACCGTCCCCCATACCCTGACGACTGCACCAGCAAGAAACGGCGCTGTAGGTTTTTATCACTTACATTTTAATCAAAGTTTTAACAGATGCCGCTCCCAACTCGGTTGAGCACTTTTTAAAAATTACTGTTGGTTAGCAACACAATTATATATACATACACACACACACACACACACACACACACATACGTGCACGCATGCACGTACGCACATACGACAGTGACTACCATCAGCAACTGTGAGATTCAACCAATGAATCTCCAAATTGATTTAGTTCCACTAGTGCAAACACATGTACAACAAAGATCTGGTTACCATGTGGATAATGCATAACTTTCATTGTAAATCTTGTTCAGTTTTCCCGAAACTACCCTTTGTACCCACAGCCCAGACTTCACAAGCCAGGACCGAGGTTTCATGTGTTTTATTATACTCTGTCATAGCCAAGAAAATGTAAACCATCTAATAGGTAGAAGAAGCCTTCCCGAAGCTGTTCATCCCTCAGGCCAAGCACAGCTGAATGGTTATCGTGACCTACCTGCAGGCCGACGGTCACTGAACAGCAGTGGTCACCTGCCACAACTGCCCCCACTGTAGAACCGAGGAAATGGCTGTTGGTGGAGGCTGGATGCCTTCCTCACCCAGAAGCAGCTGGTCGATAAGTACTTGTCACCACCTTCCTGGGACATGAGAATTACTTCCTAGTTACTCTCCCTCTTTTAGTATCCGACCCGGGGTGCAGGAGTT
>JADBJO010013853.1:0-28544 GCA_016801955.1 Conus betulinus
TTTCATAACACATCAAAGACAGTAATTATATTCTGCCATCAACCAGGCCTAAGAGAAACTGGCCCTTGTAGTGTTGTTCATGAAGTGGAAAGACCATAGGACAGGTAGAAAATAGATAAAATAGCCACCGAGACACAGAGAGATGTGATAGTGAAGTGGAACCTCCTGAAAACATACTGCAACACATGTGTTTGTTAAAGCGTAAGGTCCCTGAAGTCAGTGTCAGCGGATCCCAACTGCATTACACAATTGGTTTCAAAGAATGTGTTTGGGGTGTATTCTGGTAAAGGTTTTTATGTCTGCATGTCATATCCAACAACTATGAAGGTATTCCCTGACTGCCTTCCTTGCACCTGGAGCCGGTGTGGACACACAGAGCTGGCTGCCTCTAAATCCAAGAGTTATAGATTCTGTCACTGGTCAGGGTATCTTGCGTGGTTCGCATCGGAGTCAATATTCCCTCTATGTGTGCTAGTGTGAGCTGGCGAACATTTTTGTTCTGCTCATGTCGCATGCGTGTGTGTGCATCAGTGGATATCTGTGTGAAAGCACAGCTTGGGGGAGGGTAGGGAGATATCTTGAACTCTTTAATGTTTTCTGCGGAAGTGGGGAAATTGGGTCATGCATCATCCTCACTGTGAATTGTCCAATCATAGTTAGCCCTTATGTTGAATTATCCAATCATAGCCAAGTTTTACAGTAAAACAGGTTGAGGGTTAGGTGAACAGTCGCTCAGTGTGTTTGGCAGCTGATTCAGAGTGGAAGTCTCTGACGGTTTGTGTGCTGTTTTCTATGTTAAGAAGTCCCTGGGAATCCTTTCAGGAACCTCATGTTCAGGGTTCTGACTTAAAGATTAGCGGAGCTGCCTTGAGTCTGGATGGGACTGATTCTGTGTTTTTTCTGTGTAATATTCGTCTCGCTGTTGGAGGTACAGTGGAAGGACTGTTGTTACTGTAATTTGTGAAACAGCAAGTAGCCTAGTTTTGCTGGAGCTGCACTGAAGAGGTGGAGGGACTTGTGCCTGTTTATTTTTTTGGTACCAGTGTCTTCCCTGGAGCTAGTGTGTGATTCGAAAACCTGGTGAACATGCTGTGGTTCTTGGTGAACTGTAACCTTGTTACTGAAAACCTGGTGGGGTGAAGACTTTTTGCTGTGTGTTGGGTGCTGTGGACGTGCCGGTCTGGGGATGGCCTTGGTGGCGCTGGACAACCCATCTTGGAGTTGGGCCGGACACGTGTTGGTTAAATGCAAGAGAAAAGTGGTCTCATGGTCAGTGCTCTCACTCTCTCTCTCTTTTCTCTCTCCTCTCTCTCTTATTCTTATAGGCTTTAGGCATCATAACACAACTGAGCCAATGAAAATGTGCACATACCTTCCCTGGCAAGGTTGGCATTGGCCGAGGCTGGTCGGGAGGGGCTGCTCCTGCCAAGAGCACCTCACATGGATCAGATCCTGTCAAGTTGATAATGATCATTTGTTTCAGATTTGTTATTGAATATTTTTCTAAGGACTGCTAAATCAAGAAGTGCCTTAAAGGAAATGTAAAACAATGACTCATGAATGAGGCATTTTCTAAAAACCATATTGATATATGTCCAGAAATAATGATTGTGTTTGCCAGAAGAAAACATTACCTTCACAGTCAATGCATAATTGTAACTATACAAATTATCTTTTATTTACTTACTACATGTACATAACTAAACCAAAATATTATGTACTATAGCATCTTTTATTACTATTATCAATCACTATGGTATTACTATACAAACTTTACATTCTTGTAGCACTAGTAAGAGTAGGGACCCCTGCTTGGCTGATCATATTGAGCTTCCTAAGAATTTACATTTCCTTTAAAAAAGTCCAGGGGTTTATCAGATCCTAGAATAAGAAATGATTAGTAGAAAGTTTTACATTACAAGCTAGTACACAGCGACACCATGTGTGTTTCAGGAGTTGATACCCAACGCAGAATGATGCACACCAAACACAGTGACCTATAGCACACAAATATTGCTCTTGGAAAAATAACTACCACGCTCATTAGCACCAACACAACCCGCCCCCACACAGTAGAACCACACATGTGAAGGACGAAGTCCCCCCCCCAGAAATGAATGCCCCCCCACCACCCCCCCCCTGAACCCCCATATTGCAATCAGGTAGCAAATACCCCCCCAAAAATTATTGCCCCAACGGATGGAGGACCCCCCCCCCCCCCCCCCCCCCCCCCCCACCCCCCCCCCCCCCCCCCCCCCCCCAGACCCCCCCCCCCCCCCCCCCCCCCCCCCCACCCCCCCCCCCCCCCCCCCCCCCCCCACACCCCCCCTCCCCCCACCCCCCCCCCCCCCCCCCCCCCCCCCCCCCCACCCCCCTCCCCCCCCCCCCCACCCCCACACCCCCCCCCCCTCCCCCCCCCCCCCCCCCCCCCCCCCCCCCCCCCCCCCCCCCCCCCCCCCCCCTCCCCCCCCCCCACCCCCCCCCCCCTCCCCCCCCCCCCACCCCCCCCCCCCCCCCCCCCCCCCCCCCCCAAAAAAAAAAAAAAAGTGATGAGGAAAAAAAACTTCTCATAAAAAATTAATTCCATGGTGACTAAATGAGCTCCATACCTGCATTTGTTGCACAGCAGCTTATGTGGCAAGACTACACAAGATATTCAAGTGCTAGAGCAAGCTTGTGCTCGGATCTTACATCATAGATTTGACTCTAAGACAGTGGGGATACTCACACTTAAATAAATAAAACGCCAAGGCACTGACTGTTTCTTTAGGTCTCTGTTCAAAATATGACAGGTTTCAAACTTGCTATAGTTAGCCACACAACCACAGTGGAAACAGTTCTGAGCCAACTTCAGCACCACATTTTGGACACAGAGCATTTCAGACTGCAGCCCTAAGAGATCCAGGGGAGACTTGACCCCAGGCCAAAAAAGCTTGAATATTCTTATTATGACTTTGTGTTATTGATGAATTTTAATTTTTTAAAAACACATAGTAAAAAAAGAAATCAACTATTCATTACCTGTTGCCACATATTCCTCTTTGGTGGCGCTGTCCCTCGTTTCTGTGACACCACAGTCTCTTGCGCTGCGCTGAAACATACATGAAGCAAGTTTCAAAAAAAAAAATCAAGAAAACCCCTTGTGCTGTAAACAATAAAATAAACAAACAAACAATGAAACACACAATAAACCAGCAGACAGAATAAACACAATAGTAAGTGCTCACAAGCTGAACATGCAAAATCATTTTCCATGTCAGTCACTAACACTTAACGACAGAACCATGGGACAACCACCAGATGTGTGGCACATAGCGTGAAGAAAAAAAAATTCCATTTTCTCTCCCCCTTACCAAGGACCCTGATAAAATCACTTTGAAGAGGGTCCGAACAACCACCCCCACCCCCAACAACACCCCACCCCCCTTACCCCACCAGTCTCCTCCTCTGACTCCGTTCATCTCCTAACTTCCAATTCTTTGACCTGTTGAAAATATCATCTGGTTGGCTAGGAATCTTTCTTCAACCTCTTCTGTAAAGAAGGGGGGGGGGGGGGAGGGTCACGAACCGGATAATACTTACGCAAGGGGGGGGATTGAATAGGGCACTCGGGAGTAATACACGTTGCGGTTTCTCGGGACTTAAATCGTCACATACCAACCCTTAAAATATTCAGTACTCTACTGGGCAAACATTTGGTTCACATATAATCTGTAATCTAGCGTCAACAAACTTTAACTACCAAAACTTTACCCACGAATACTTAGCCATAGTAAAGTCCAAAGCATGGTTCATGGGGGTGTACAAATAATAACTGGCTACAGGGGCTTCAAAGCATACAGTACAAAACTGAGAACACACTTCTAATAAAAACACCAACCTAAAATCTTGTTTTGATGTATTTCTGTATGTTTTCCCCCATTCAGCGCCACAATGGAATTCGTACACTTCAGCATCACACCAGTTTTTTGGTTGTTTTGCCTGAATTTTTTTTTTGGCTGGATACAGCATAAACTCTTCAATGTTCTGCCACCATGAAAGGAAATAGAAGTCAAAGGAGGAGCACAGCCAGTGTACGACAGTAGTTATTACCTAACCCAGTGGGCTCCACACCTGGAAAGCACTACTTACTATGTATGTTCTGCTTTTTGTTCTCATCTTAAACGCCTTCCACACACTAAAGTGGATTCAGGACCATATATATGTGTAGAGTGCACTTGATTGTAGGAATCAAATATGCATTTTTTTTTTTTTTTCAGGGCGTGTAAGAGTAGTGTAAGTTTTACAAGTATTCGTAAGGATGTATTATACCCCCCACGGCCCCTCCTATTCAATCAAACCTTTACGAAAACTTAGAAACTGTACCGGTACAATCACCAACCTGCTAAAGAAGAGTAATATTCAGTGACAAGCCTAAATAAAGGTGGCGGGGGGAGTTACTACGGAGGACATTTGGAAACAATAATTCAACGAAACACAATTGGAATTAATATCCTAGATATTGATAAAGGAGGAGTCCTATCCAGCACAAACCCCCAACCGATGTAAAAGTGGGGGGAAAAGCTGCTTTGTTTGGGTACAGATGAATCCGTAACAGTGTAAATGACGTTGACCTTAACGAATCCCCCACAACATAATAATGGCCTGATCTTTAGACTTTGCAGTATGTTTGACTTTAAAAAACAAACACGAGTTAGGCAAACGAAGCCTACCTAGTGGAGTAAAACTTTCAATCCTCCCTGGATGAGAAATTATCTTTTTGTATCAGAGGTTAGCCCATTCCTTTTTGTCATTCCGTTTGATGACAATTGTTATAAGAATATATTTCCCGAGTTCAATCTCAAGTGCTACAATGTGAGCATTATCACGAAATGCAGAACATTACAAATCTGATAGAGCACCATTCTGCCAGCTCTAGCATGGATCACTGTTTAATTGTTATTGTGCCGCTAAGGTTTTGAGGCTGCCTTTTTTGCACTGCTTTTTTGCAACGAAAGTCCTACTTGTCGGATGTTTGCTGATATCATCGAGGGTGGAGAAGGGCACCCCCCAACAAAGGCGGTAAGCGATGAAGGGAGCACACTTTTTTTGGGGAAGACAGGGTGAAATATATGACTGTTGGGCATGAATCATGTCCTAATCGTAACACATGAATAAAGAGACTTTAATACACCATTCAGATGCTGGAGGCGGCTTTTGAAAATCGCAGTGTAACCATTTTGGAGTGTCTATGGGGGAAATGCCAAAATGGATACAATGAGCTGTGTCAGTAAGCTAGGTTTGTGCGTATATCTAGACAGCTTTTAAACCATAACTACCAAGATAAAATTCCTTTCTATTTATAAGCTAGGGCAATTATGAAAGCTGCTCTGCCTTCCCGGGCTTATTGTTCATGCTAATACTTGAGCCATCTGTAATATAAAAAAAGTGATGGTTGTACTCTTATTTTCTAGTTAGAGTAGACAGAAATGTTCTTCTCAATGGTTGGAGTAAATATAATACCTTTTTTAGAGTTATCATTGTATCAATGTCAAGTGTGAAGCTTTGATTAAGAAAATTTTGGAAGGGTGCAACGTTGGTTTTTTCTTTTCCCGGCAATATCATTTTTATCTATCATTGTTCTTTTACAGATCTGAGGATAAATGATACAATAACTATCCGGCTCACAACATACACATGTGTTTTGCAATTTGTCATGTGTAATGTGCAATTTATGCTTTGTAAATTCAGGTCTGGGAACAGTTCAACACTATTAACACTGATACAGGTACATACCAGGGAAAAGCAAGCCGACATGACAGGTGTCTCTTTTCAAATACAGGGACATAGTAGATAATGACCAATTGGGAAAGACTCAACATACAGTGACAAGGCAAACTAACTTCGTGCCTCACAATTCTCAGAAAAAGCGTGAATCTGTTATGTGAAAGATGAAAGGAACCAAAAGATGGTGACACAAATATCAATCAGGAACACCATGGTTCCAGCAACCACCACCACCACCGACCCCCCCTCCCCACCACCCACCACCACCCCACCACCGGCCCCCCCTCCACCTCCCAGAGGGAAAAACCAGAGAGCGCAACACTAAGGTGGTGAGGAATGCAAACGTGGTGGGTGATAGGGGGGTGAATGAGTGGAGTTGATACGCGGAAAAAAAGATGTGAATCAGGTGTAAACTCAAGTAAAATGGAAAAGGAACTTAGGATGGAATGATGATTTGTTTATTCCTTCAGATATTATAACTGGCGCCGTCAGTAGATGTATACCTTCGTTTATACTGGGAAACATCAAATCACTTAGTACCCTAACATCATCACAAACCATTGGTAGTTTCACTACTTTATTACACCAGTTCGCGTATGAAGGTAAATAATCCTAATATTCCACACTCTAGACTTATAGACAAAGGTATGATTTCAAGACTTACTATCAATTAGGACTAATGTTCTTTCTAACTTCATTTGTAGCTCTATCATGTATCATGTCATGATTTGGAAACTATGAAAACGTTAGCTAATGATGGAGAAACAACTAAGCGCACCCAACTTGTTTTTGGGCATTGCCGTATTCTATTACCCATACACGACACCACACAATGACCCCCACCCCAAGCCAACGAGAGATAGAGACATGCACACACAGCCAAAGAGAGAATGAGATAGTGGTCATCCTCACTCTCAGGTCTCCACTTACTAACCACTGAACATTGTTTACACCAACCATACACTTTTGCAGTGTCATGTTCGTCCTGTCAAAAGAAGAAAATAAAATTAGGGGTCGATGTCACAGTCTGACATTAAACTGACTAGTGACACCTGACAACAGACAACAGTCGTATAACATTTTCAACCGGCTAATGACAGAGGACAGATTGATATGAGACATACCATAAAGACAGTAACTGTACAACCCAAATTCATTCACTATCTCCCAAACAACTGAAACACAACACCCATATCCATCGTCACATATGCTACATACCCTGCAATGCCAGATAGTAGCGCTGAGGCCTCTCCCCAGGATGTCGTTCACTAAGCTAAGTCTGTGAATGTGGTGAAGTTTTTCTGCGAGGCCCACCCCCCAGTCTCGTAAGCATCAGGTCCTTCTTCCCACAGCACCTTTAAATTAAAATCCCTCATTTGTTGCGGCACCCCCCGGCCCCGTCACTGTGCGCAACGCTAACGCCCAAGCTGACACCTCACTGCAATTGCTCTCCCCAAGCGTCATTATCTATTATTACGGATCATATTGTCTGTTTTAATTTTAATCCGAAAAAACAAACCAAGAACGGCTGCTCTGTCATCTCTAATTGCCCTTCAGATAGCAGAGAACCTCCGGTCTGTACAGACAGAATGCATGCTGTAATTGGAATGTGGCCATGTTATTGTCAACAACCATGAATGGTGCATGGACCATGGCCGTAACTTTTGCGGTTCATTGTCAAGACATGGACATGAGGAGGGAATCCCTCTTTTTATCTATCATTAACCTTCACCCGAGGATAGGGATGGACGGGGGGAGAAAGAGAGGTAAGGGGGAGGTGTTAATAAAAGGCCTCAATTACGTGTGAATACCTAAGAAGGGCCTTAGGCTTAAGTGATGGTGTACACGCCACGCACAGACATAAATGGTGCAAATCGAGTGAGAATGAGCGACAAGGGGCGGGGGGACCAAAAGTGAAGGGGTGGGGGAGGGGAGGGGGGGGGACAAAAGAGAAAAGAAAAAGAAGACCAAAAAAAAGACTCTTAATATCAAATGGTTAAAGGGACATGGCCAGCACCCCCCCCCTCCAACCACCCAAATAAAAAAAAAAAACCCCCCACCATGCTCAACAACAAGAACAAAATTGAACTCACATGTAATTAGCATTTGTAAACAGAATATAAACTTGTTTGTTGTTCGGAAAATTCCTTCAGATATTATACAAACATGTGATCATCAGTAGAGGAATTACCTTCATGTTACACTGGAAGTAAAAAAATCGAATCTGAGGTACTAAGGAAAAATCAATCAAACAAAAACCTGTTAGTTTCATAACTGTTAAACCAATTTCGCTATGGAGGGGGTCACCATAGTCAATAATTCCACACTCTTAGGAGCAAAAAAAAAAAAGGTATGAGTCAAAGATTACTGGGTGCAATAGGGATAGGTTTTACTTCAGTTGTAGTTCATTTTAAATCTATGGTATTCATGTTAGAGTGATTTGGAAGACAAGGCAAAACTACGAAATGGCGTTAAGGGGAGCTAAATAAATATGGATAGATAAATTGGTGATAATTGTGCTCACGCAGCGCCAATCACAGTTTTGGGATGGGGGGCAGTGCCATATTGGAAATGATTCCATGAATCACACATATCAGGGGGGGACAACAACCAACCACAGAGGTGGCACGTGTGAGACAACACCCCCCCACCTCCCCACAGCCAGTACGAGCGAGATAGAGAGGAATGTTGCAGAGAATGACAGCACGTCTCCAGTTCCAACAAGATAATGGTTTACAACTTTTACAGTCTGTTCATGTTAAGCCTGTCCAAAAGAAGAAAAGTTAATTTAGCATGAAGGACTTCCACATCCAGATTATAGTGACATTCAGAGGCGTCCATCAACATGGTGAAAACCAATTATTGCCTTTGGCACATAACCAGAGGACCCAGCAGTGTAACTCAGTCTAAAAGACATGGTCATCAATAACACAGACATGTGTCACCAGACAAAGACCATAAAAAAACAACTGAACCACAAAACCAAGGTGGAGGAACACTGGGAAACAACACAAAACGGTCACCAATGATGATACATCAATGAACATACTTGAGAGTCAAGATTATCTTTGCAATACGAACGCACATTTTCCAGAAGCTTTCGCTCATTACCAAGTTTCCACATGTGGGGCACCATTCATTCCGAGGTCCACTGACCCAATCCTCAATCATTATCAACCACGGTATGACCAGGGCCTTTCCCACTGCCAGACAAGCACAGCAAGGTTTTTTTTCTGCCCCCCAAACATCAGTCATAATGTTGACAGAGCCAGTGCAACGACGACAATATGGCCTACACAAACGTTTTTTAGGGAAAAAAAGTTTTAAAACTTTCCAGATTAAATTGCAATATGAACATCGATGCTCATTACTTGACCAATAAACCATATGGTGGGCCAAACTTTTTTTTTTTTTTTTTAAAGCAAAGAAACCATAATAGAACTGAGCAGACAACTCTGGGCTTTTTCACCATTTTGAGACTTTACATAATGGAGAAAAAAAACAACATACTCATTACATAACATGACATCCAAATTAATTCAATAACAAGGTACAGTCCAGGCCACAATTTTGGACATATGGAAAAAAACAACGATTCGCTGCACAATGCAATGAATACCACCCTGTACTGTACTTTTCAACATACATAATCAAATTCTACAGAAAAAGGGCAAAACCTACCACAAAGAACAGAGTGAAAATGTGGCATTTTTTTGAGGAGGCCAACTGGACAAAACAAGTTATTGTTTTATGCCATTGAACATGGCTTAACAGAATTTGGCCATATTTCCCTTTTTGAACTTTCCGACACATTTTAAACCAAGATTTATTTCACTTTATCGAAGATTAAGAAATAAAACAAAAACGGTGAATTGTTTACACTTTATTTTTCTTCTGCCTCTTTATTTTATGAATATTATTCCATCCAACATGACAGCATTGTTTACACTTTATCTATTCTTTATTTCTGCCTCTTTTATTTTATGAATTATTCCATCCCAAATTTCTGCAGAAAGAAAACTAAAACAGTGTATTGTTTACATTTATTCTTTACTTCTTGTCTCTTTCTTACCAATATTTATGAATATCATTCCATCGAAACTTCAGCAGAAAAAAAAAATGAGTGCTCTATTGCTTGTACTTTCTCTAACTCTTTATTTCTGGCCGCCATTTTTTTGTGAATGTTGTTTTATCCAGATTTTTCTGGATGACACTGTCTGGTCTTGTGTGCCATTTCATGATTCATCATCCAATGTTGTAAACTTCCTTGCCACTGGGCCACGGGGCCACAAAAACCCATCTGGCACACCTGTTGCATTTCTGTTTCCAGACATCCCATCCCTTCACTTTCCTGTTGGGCGAAGTGGTTAGCGTCGCGGACTCCCCGGCTGGGAGGTCGTGGGTTCGAATCCCATCAAGTCATGTGGTTTTTTTGCCCCGACCGGCTCCTACCCAGAGTTGAGTTTGCTGCGGACTCAGTTTGGGAAGACTGGGACCCACACAGTCGAGTTTCATCCACTTAATGGATGCTTTTCTGAGAGTGTTGCTCAAATTTCCTGACCAACACTGCAGGTGTCCTGTATCTCTCGGGCCTGGTTGACGCCCGGATATATTATGAAAGGAAAGCGTAGAGTACAGCCCTGTCATGTAGTCTCTCAGACCGAAATGGAAATCCGTAGCATCATCTTAATCATCCTCATTCTCATCGATCATAAAAAAAAAAGTTCTCAAATTCTGTGGCCCTTCAATGCCCTGCTCTCATGGTGACCTCATTTTCGATGTCCTCTCCACGTCTGTGGCCTTGGTTTGGTTCCGTCGGGGTCACCGGTATCGGCGAGTCCATGGGGGCTGTCGTTGGACGGACGTGGTGGCAAATTCTTAAGATTTAAAACACTTTAAAAAAATGTGTTTAACTTGATAACATTAAGGTCAAATAAAATAATAAAAAGATTTCCTTCAAAAACTTTTCTGTACCAGAGTGAATCCCAGAGCTCTCTCAACAACATGGAGACAAAAAATTCAACACAGGACATTCATGGAGCTACACTTCAGATGAGTAAATAAAGCATGATTCATAAGTGCCATCCCCAGTCTCTGGAGACTACTGATGACTCTCAGTCAGGCTGAACCTCATATGACCAAATGATCGAGCAATCAGTTCTGAACTGATAGAACAGGCAATAACCGAGTGATTTCACTTTTCTAATAGGAAGACCGAAAACGCCAGTTCTGCACTTAAGCAACAAGAAACAAGAAGAAACAACCCCCACTGATTAATGGCATCACTACTCTGCCCTCTGTGGATCATCTCTGGAAAGCCAAGAAAGATGGATCCTGACCATTGATTAAAAAAAAAAATTTAGATCCCATCCAAACTTGGAGGAGGATACTGTCTCCTTCTGTGCAACTTGAGCGGCATTATGCCCATGCCACTCTTTACAGCTCAGTACCCACATCAGAACCTGGTTTGTCCCACCACTGCCCAGAAAACCGGCAATCCACAGGGAGTGGTCAGAAGAAAGTGATCATGGCACTATCCAGCAGAAGAGGCACTGCACTGCTGCCAAGTCATTTCAATAGAATCAGTGGTGCCAGACTACAATCACTACTTAGTCAGAAGCCAGCGTGAGAGACAGTCCCACTGTGGGCGATGCCACCACACCTGTCCAGTGACAGTCCACTGACAGACACTTGCCACAATGAACATGCTGATACCACTGACACTGATACAAACTGACAGACACCACTTGCTGAACCAATGAACATGCTGATACCAATGAACTTGCTGACACCAATGACTTCAATACAAACTCACCAAGGGCACAAACATAGACAGGAAACTGAAACAGAGGTCACCTTGATAGTGCAGCAGATGCAGCCACAGACATTAAAAATTTGTGCAGATCAGTGAGGATCAGGATAAAGAAGATGATGCTATGGAGTCCCTTTCTGGCCCGACGCTGTGTGACAGGGCTGTAATCTGACAACGTACAGCGTACTTTCATAATACATTCCAGCACCAACCAGGCCTGAGAAGTACAGACACTGCAGTGCTGGTCAGGAAACTTGACCAACACTCTCAGAGGTGTGTTTGTTAAGTGGATGAAACTCAACGGTGTACTTCTAGTCATCCCAATAGAGCCCACAGCAAATTCAACTCTGGGTAGGAGCCTTTCAGGGCAAAAATATCCCAAGTGATTCAAATTACACTTGCCCAGGCTGTGACATAAGCTGATGGGTCTGCTATTCTTGATATCTCCTGGTCAGACATCGGAGATGATGCTTAAACCTTCTCTGAACAGAAAGAATAGGAAATAACAGGATGTGCAAACACTAAATGATAAACAAGCCCAGAGCTCTAAACATCTCTTGCATCATTTTGTAACCACATAATAGGTTCCACTATAGGGTCACCAGTGTCTGTCAGTCAGTGCTGGCAAGTCAGTTGCAGCACAACCAACTTCCCACTGAAACAAAGAAACTGCTCCCTGGAAAAAAAAAAAAAAAAAAAAAGATGCTTGCACAAATACTGACAAGGAAGCTTAGTCATTAGGATATGAAGAAAAAGGAGACATCTTGCCCAATGTTAACCTGAGGTGGACTTACTAGCATACCTAATGTAAGGTTTTTTTCAGTAATGTGAACCTAAAACCAAGAAAACAGAAATGAAATTTTCAAAATGCTCTCCTCACATGTAATGTTTTTACCCTTAAATGTGTGTGAAACTCCACCCCTTTCCTACCTACTTACACATTAACCCAGATGTGACAAGGTTACCCAAAAAAGCTGTCTTGTAGCCTTTCCCAAAAAGTTTTCTCCAGTACAATTTCACCCTACAACTGGACTCTATACATATTTATGCTACAAACTTAAGCCCCATGCATTTTATAGGGTACATGCAATTCATCTTGCATGATCTCGGCAAAATAACAAAATGTAACCAGTTTTCATGTAACAACAGCTTTTTCAAGTGTAAATCATCATCCTTTTAGAGGGAGGGGGAGGGCGGGAACTGATCAGGGGGCTGGGGGAAAGGGAATCAACAGAATTCAGTTGCTTGTATCAGTCAAGATGACATTAAACACAGATGGCATTTTCTAACATGTACAGTAACTTTTCGAAACATTCTTCATACACTGATTCCCAGACAAAAGGAGGCCATCTATGCATCTAATGCTGTATGTATATCACATGCTAATGAAACCTAGTTTTTGTGTTAAGACTGGGGATTTGTCATGAGCCATTTGTATCCCACCCTATTCACACCAATTAACATTTGCACTAACACCACATACATTTTTCGACAGACCAGACGCACTCTCCATTTTCACACATGACCTGATTACAAGGCAGATTTTGTTCAGCATGATCCACCCCAAACACACACAAGAGACCAGCAACAAGCAGTTCAATTAGTCCCTCACCCTGAGTAAGGCAGACACTTGCCTCGAAGACTGCAGGAAGAATGGAGACCGATCAATGTCTTCACAGGTTACTTACAAAGTCTTCTATTTACAGTGGATAACCTTCTTTCTTATCCCCTCCTCGCATCATTTGACACAACATCAACTGTGCTGCTGTAACACACATACACTAAAACAGCTGTCACATCCATGATGGCAAAATGGTCGACATGTGTGTCCACACAGCAACTCAACTCAGCAGTGAAGGGTCACTGTACTTTTCAGGTTACCTGTCACACCGGTATGGAAGATACAGCTGGAAACGGTAATCTCCAAACACGAGCACTTGTTTGAGTGTTCACAGCCAGCTACAGGGAGGAGTGAGTCTTCAACAAAAATCTACTAAACTAAGGAGAACATTCAGTGAACATGCAGTAGAATTTTCCTCTGATGGGAACTACACAATGACCGATGACAGAAATTTAACATCTGCCCACTTTCACGGTTGATTCAGAGCTTGTGATGTGAGGCCTTTGCAGTGACTGGCTGCCTTTACTGAAAAAAGTCTTCAATAGGGTCATTCTCTTCCTCAATATTAGTGAACAGCTTCATTTAAGTGTGCAAAAGAAGGGAGGGCTGTAATGCAATTCCGTTTTCATTTTCTGCAGACAGACTTACCTACTATCACTAGTAACTTCAGGGTCAGAAGTGAATTTAGCATGGGGAGAATTTCGTTTATTTTGGCCTCACTATTCAGGCAGTGTCATGCATAAGCATGTACCCCGGTGGAACACACACATTAATCTACAAAAAAGACAAAAGTATACATAGCTGTCAGAAAACAGGACAGATTTCAATACAACAGCCACAGCACAGTGTGCTCTAAAGGAAATAATCAGAAAATCACTCGGCCATTGCTCTTATTTTGCATTTGGACCAAATCTGGAATCGTGTTTCCTTTAGTACAGGGATATAACTCCTGCCTACACCTGCACCACAGTAATGTATGCATAATTAAACTGAACTTGACCACAGTCACAATATCTCATGGAATAAACATGTAAACAGCTTCAAAATCACCAGACCTCACAATCCTGTGACTTGAATATTGCACTGTGTGACTTCAACATCACAACAACTGAAAGACAGGTTGTTCTCTCCTAGGACTGTGTGTCACCACACAGTATGACACATTTTCCTTTCTTGGCCCAATGAAGTGCAATTCTTTGGTCAGAAACCATTCCCCTGCTGCCATGGGACTGTTTACACGCCTAAGTGACATACTTCCCCCACAGAACCTTGGCTTACTGTCTCAACCAGAAGACTGGTGGTAGGTCAAGTGGGGAGAAAACCAATCTTGCCTTTCACTATTACAGTTCTTGCATTTACTACTGATGTGTCTGCCACTATTACAGTTAGCTGGCAAATGCAGAAGCTGTTTTACTGACAACTTCCTGCTGATGTCTCTGCCTCTCCTTCACAGATGGGCTGGCTGTCTGCCACACACAGCTGACAACCAGATGGTTCGCTGCGGGCTGTCTGCCACACACACACAGCAGCTGCGGGCTGTCTGACAATCAACCAGATGGTTGCTGTGGGCTGTCTGCCACACACAGCTGACAACCAGATGGTTCGCTGCGGGCTGTCTGACACACACACACCAGATGGTTTGCTGTGGGCTGCTACACAACCTGACAATGATGGTTTGCTGCTGTGGGCTGTCTGCCACACACAGCTGACTGCCACACACAACCAACCAGATGGTTCGCTGTGGGCTGTCTGCCCACACACAGCTGATAACCAGATGGTTCGCTGCGGGCTTAGACCAAGTGCACAAAGCAGACTGACCTCTCTGACCAGCAAACAAAAGCTAGCATACTGGGTTATCTGAGAGGGCAGCCCAGACGACTGAACAATTCTCTCATGAGGCTTGGTGACTTTTTTTTTTGTGCAAAGCTGCAGATTTCAATGCTGACTGATTCATCCAACTCTCAAGGGGGGAAGGAGATAATAGTAAGGGGGTGGGGGGATTTTTTTTATCCACCTGCCACAGCGGCCTACAGACTGCAGTAATAGCAGGGTGATGGAACTAGCATGAGTAAGAGTATCCATCCCCCCATCCCCCCCCCCTTTTTTTTTTTTTTTTCACCTCCAGCTTGATAGTCATGCTGTCCTCGTCATTGTTCTAGGTACTGTTGTTATTATTGAGATGCTATTACTGTTACTATTACTATTGATGATGATGTTATTTTCAGGAGTATGATAATCTTAGATTATCCCCTTCCGTATATGCCCCCCTTCTCTTTCCCCCCCACTACCCACTCGATGTTCCCCTTTCCCATTCCCATTTCTTTCTTCGTTTATGTGTATGTGTTATTGTTTTAAAAAAAAATGCAATAAAATGTTTATTACAAAAAAAGAGTATCCATCCTCAGACAGCTTTGCCTAAAACATTAGCATTGTTAAAAGCTGCACTATGTCCTTAATAAAAGTTGCATTAATTCAGCTAAGCCATGGAGCCACAGCTCATAAACCAAACAGAGGAGAGAGAAATGGACACCAAGCCATGCAGTGATGAAGAGAACACCGCTGAGACAGGCAGCCCTGACCATGGCCACAATTCATGGGATAGTCTAGCCAGCCAGGAGACTATGTCAGGTACAAAATCAAAAACTAAGATTAAAATTCAAACCTTTTAAAGAGAAGGTAGGTCAAAGTGGTCAAAGTGGAAAAAAAAAAGAGCAAATTCTGGAATATTGAATACTAATCTCAACACAATATATTATCACAGTCCATATCGTAATAATATGATTACATCAAAAATATTGATCATATGAAAAATATTGATCTCATCTAAAAAGTTTGAAGTTACATTAGTTGGAACATCTCAGACAAGGTCTCCATACAGTTTGCATGTAAATGCTCATGCCAAATGTCATATGAATCTCAGCAATCATCACATCTTTGCAGGAAGTTTTTCACTGTAGTTTAAATGTGATGTATGATGTTTTATCTTTGTAGTAAGTTCTTTACTATAGTTTAAATGATATACTATGTTTTATACCTTATATCTGAATAAATGTTTTAACCATTTTACTGTCCACTTCTCACTGACTCTGCTTTCTGCTACACTGCAGATGAAATATTCCCATTTTTAAAAATCAGTTTCATAACATATGGACAATGAAATGTTGAATCATGAATCACATGGAATGGCATGTACCATGGCGCTTCAAAGGTGAGGTGTGTCAGTTTATGGCCTGCTATGAAAGCGTCTGCCCTTGATGAGGTATTGGTAAAAGGAGTCCATGCCAGCCCTCAGAACACTCCTTTTGTTCACCCATTCCCCTGTCTGGATGTTGATCACATGGCCTGAAAAACAGTGAGAAAGACTGCGATGAGCAACAATGTTGGCAACTTCAACAGCACAAACATTCTTCCACATCATCATCAAGATCACTTGTGAAATAGTTTCATCTTCTTGCATTTGCATTTTTCACCCCAAAACTGCTCCTAGTATTTATATTTTTTTTTGTGAAATCAATGGAATGCGGTCAGTTCACAACCCTAGTCTTGTGAATGAATTGTTTCCCACACCCCATACTACTGCTAAGATTTCACTGGACACGTCTCAGGAATGCCCATTTATTTTGGCCAGCCTTGACTTAAAACAAGGTTTCAATGTGTGAGGGAACTAACGCAGCACGTGCAGACAGCTGCGGAAAAAACGAACACACCAGGGAGACAAACAGAGCGGGCAAATACAGGCGAAACGTATGCCCGAGGGTGAAGGCTCATTTCCTGGAAAAAAAGGAAACAAACTGAACATTTTTTCTTTCTAAACACATGCACATGTGCATCCTCTAAAACCCATACATATGGAGACAGCATGAATATAAATAAAGTGGCAGGTTACTGACAGATAAATTTCAAGACATGTCCTATTTTTCCAACAACATGTCTGTTAGCATTTGTAGATATACCGATACATCTAGTTTCAGGTCCTCACTAACTTCCAACATGAGTGCATTGTGTGGTCTGAAGTCTTGCCTGAAAAACTGAAAGACAACTGGGCCATATAAAGATACAAAACATCTATTTTAAAGCTTGGCTTCATCTTATAGACTATTTCTTCAAGCAGTAGTCTGCCTGAATCTACATCAACTTGCCTGAATTCAGGCTTCAGACATATCCACAGGCACTTTTGTTTCAAATGTGACCAACAATTTGGTGTACACGCCTTTGCATCTCCTGAAATACATAATGTAACTCTCTTCTTGCCAGCCTTCCTGAATACCTTCTCCACAGACTTCCAAACAGTGCTGTCAACCAGTCTTTAGATCCTCAAGTCTGAACATGCAACACCACTTCTGCAATCACTGACTGGCAGCCAATCTGTCACAGTATCCACTACACATTTTCCACACTCTCCTGTTGTCATCTCAGTTCACTCAGACCATCTGTGTGCTGTCATCTCAGGTTCAACATCAGACCATCTGTCTGAATTACATCCCATCTACACACTTTCTTCAACATCAGACCATCTGTCTGAATTACATCCCATCTACACACTTTCTTCAACATCAGACCATCTGTCTGAATTACATCCCATCTACTACACACTTTCTTCAACATCAGACCATCTGTCTGAATTACATCCCATCTACACACTTTCTTCACATTCAGACCCCCTGTTTTACATCCCCTCTTGACACATTAGTTCCCCTTTTCCTTTGACAACTCTCCCACACTGCCCACACTGAAAAATAAACAAAGAGCAAAAAGTACTTCTTTTGTAAAGCTTCAGCTACATGGAACAAATTACTTCAGTCACTTGGAAAATCACATTCTCTCACCACATTCAAGACAGACTTAAAAAACATGTTTGTTCCAAATAAACAGTACATATGATACTTGCATGTATGAGAATATGAGCAGAGCTAAACAATTATCTTGCTTTTCACTTGCCCATTTAGAACATCAGTGAACAAAAATAACTTAACCAGCAGGGTATCCGTTAATATCACTTACCCTGACTTAAATAAATGACACACACACACACACACACACACACACACACACACACACACACACACACACACAGTGCATCAGTATGCCATACCCTATTAGTTCGTTCCTATTTTCTTTTGTTCTTTCCTCATTTCATTCCTCATTTGCTTTTCCTGTCTCGTCATCCCAGGCTCTTCAGTGACATAACTCCCATGCAACTCTTTGCAACTCCCCAATACCACAGCTACACCCAGCTCATCCTGCCACAGCTCAGCTCCAGCACTGCAGTCTGCTGGTAACACCCAACATCAGTCATGAGCTGACACATAACAGGAGACACTGTATTACTACCACAGCTCCAGCACTGCAGTCTGCTGGTAACAACCAACATCAGTCATGAGCTGACACATAACAGGAGACACTGTATTACTACCACAGCTCCAGCACTGCAGTCTGCTGGTAACACCACATCAGTCATGAGCTGACACATAACAGGAGACACTGCGTTACTACCAGGTCACGTCAGTGGAGTTCAGTGGTTCATGTTTTTTGCTTTTATTTCATTTTGTTTACATTGTAGATTTTATTACGGTTTTCACTCTGCTTGTGCAGTCTTGTTTTTTTTTCCATCTTAACCGGATCAACAGCCTTGATATGAGCTGTGTGGTTGGCTAGGATATAAACGACACACACTGAACTGAATAGCAACAGATCCTAACATCAACCAAGCCCTGGAAATACACACACCTGCAGTGATTGTCAGGAAGAGAGAACCACAATCTCATTCATGCCTTCTTTAAGTTGCTGAAATATGAGTGTGTGAAATGACTCCATAGAACACTAAACTACTGGTAGTAGTTGGTCGGGACTGAATACACCCACAAGAAAATGTCTCTGGCAGGATATAAATGTTCAAAACTCCCAGCCTCTAACATAAACAACATTGTATCATAGAGACTGAAGGAGTGAAACAAGCCACACAAGTCTGCTACACAGCACATACACACACACCTAACACCTTCAGTCTCATCACAGTGTCACTACATGTGGACTACAGAGCTGGCAAGGCCTCAAAAGCAAAGTGTGTTTTGACATTTTAAGTGGGGTCATCAAAATTCCAGTGTAGCACTAGTACGTGATGCAACGAGTCAGACTTCATAGCTTTCAGTCACACTTTGCTTTTTGTTTTTATTTCTGTAAAATTTAGAAAGAGTGGGGGTTAGTTTGCCGCCGAGGACATTGACGACAAAGTACAGGACAAGACACGATGCATTTCGACCTCTTGGGTCTTCTTCAAGTGAAAAAAAAAAAAAAAAAGATCACATTTAACATTTAGGACAGTACAAACAAAGAACGAAGAGAGACTTATCTGATGTCCATGTGGTATGCTGTGAAGAATGGCCGACAGAAGGAAATCTCTCTCTCTCTCTCTCTCATCTTGCTCCTGCTCTCTAAATTGGGGGATTACTGTGTGTCTGTCTTCATTTTCCTTCTGTCGGCCATTCTTCACAGCATACCACATGGACATCAGATAAGTCTCTCTTCGTTCTTTGTTTGTACTGTCCTAAATGTTAAATGTGATTTTTTTTTTTTTTCACTTGAAGAAGACCCAAGAGGTCGAAATGCATCGTGTCTTGTCCTGTACTTTGTTCGTCAATGTCCTCGGCGGCAACTAACCCCCACTCTTTCTAAATTTTGCTTCGTTCTCCGCCATCAGTCGCTCCATTTTGAAATTTTTATTTCTGTAGTTTTGACTCGATCTACAAATAAATCAAAATGGCCAAAACCAATCAACAAACCAGCAAAATTGTGATTATCTTACAGATTTGTCTTCTTCTTTTCTCTTCTTCTTCCTGAACTTGGCAATTTTTTTATGAAACATGGCTGCTGCCTACAGATCTACAATGGCTGCTTATTTAAGTTGCCAGTATGTCTGTGAAGCAGTTTTTTTTTTAATTTTTCAGTTTTTGTTTTTTGGCAAAGCAAAGCATTCCATCACAAAATGCAGAAGTGTAACAATGTCAATGAAATCATACAATGCTAAGCCAACAGTGTAGCATTTGGTAGCTCTGGGACACGACATAAGCTAAGCCATGGAACCATAATGTGCCAGGTTTGCAGCTAGGTGGCTGAATAATTGAACAACAATTAAAAAAAATAAACAGTGTCTCCTGCACCAAAATGCATTGGTCATGTATTAGAAATCTTGGATATCTGTGACCTTTTTAAACCACCTATCCATTCGTATCCACCCATCGAGGGCGACTCTCCATTTCATTTCCATGAAAGTCATTTTGGATGGCTTGTGTGTGGAGACATGAAATTCTGAACTGTCTGCTTCAGTTCTTGCAGATGTCATTTACTGTTTGCTTCCTAACAACCTGAAAAAAGTTTTAAGCCTTTTTTTTTTTTTTCACCTTGTGACGTTCATCAACAGTATGTAGTCTCTTAAAAAAAAGACATCATTTTTCATCTCTAGCCAGGTATAAACAATAAGTTATCAGTTTTAACAACACAGAGACAAACATATTTTTTTTTCACCCTGTAACTGCATAAACAATAAGATGCCCGTTATAAACAGCACATGAACAGAGTCTGCTTAAAGCTTTTTTTTTTTTTTAAATATAAAATGTGAAGCAATTTGTAATTGCAGTTTTGTTCTTTTTGTTTTACACCATTTTCATAAGCAGTTGAAAATAAGGGGACTGCAGGTGGAGATCTAACCAAAATGAAGGTCAGTATCTGCCAAACCTCTTAGATCTTCTTCAGGCAAAATAAACAACATTCAGGACAACAAAAATGAAGAATGAGCAATTACTTATCTTACTGATTTCGGCACAAGATGGGAGTTGATTGAATTCAGCACAAGATGGGCGTTGATTTCATGCCCATCTTACGCTGAATTCAGTGAGATATGTGACAGCTCATCTCTTCAGATTTGTTGTCCTGAGTGTTGTTTATCTTGCCTGAAGAAGACCTAAGAGGTCGAAACGAGACGTGTTTTGTCTCGTGATGCACTTGTTCATGTTTGGCAGATACAGTAGGTACCAGCAGCCTAAAAAAAACTACCCCAGACTGCTCTGATCCTAATGTTTTCATGGTTTTCACATTGCAAATGCTCCGTTGTTTGTGTAAGCATTGTTTTGAAAGGAACTGCTTATTAATCAATGATGAAACATTTCTCTTATGAATGGTGTATATTGTCTGTATGCGTAATGAGTGAGTCTTTTCTTATGATTTTTTTTAAAATACACTGGTAATTGGTGCTGACCAACCGCACGTTGCCGATACTTGGCAGCTGGAAAAAAGGGTTGGTCGATTCACGATCTTAGCTTCGCCACCCTATTAAGGATACAAGTTTAAAAATATCACAGAATTATTCCTTGGTTGTTTTTCCTTTAATATAAATCATGTTAATTTTGATGATAGGAAGTGTTTAAACATTTCTATTGAAAACTTTGAAGCAAAATTTCTACCTCAAATATTGTACCAAACTATGTGAAGCTTATATCCACTGGAAAGAGCTATTTTTACTCTTTCTAATTTGATTGGTTATTTTCTCTTTTGCATCATGGGGAAGCACAGTTTTCACTTAAAAGAGCGACAGTCATTGGTTAACCAACTTTGGCTGTGATAAAAATGGTGGAGTGTTCAAGCAGCCAGGTGCACACCATGTTCGGTGCTATTCAAAACAATTGGTAAGTATCGACATTTAAAGTGATATCAAAACTATATTATTAGCAAATATAGCACGCATAACAGCAGTCAATTTCATTAGCTTATGAATCATGCCCTCTGTTCTGCTTAAACTCGTACTGTGATCGACAGTGCTTCTTTCACAAGTTGCTAACACTCGTGCTTTGTTCAGAGTCGATCCTTTTGTGGTCGAATTACTAAAATTCCAATCAGCATAATAACATACCAAGTCAGAGATTATTTTTAATAGATTCAGTTGTTATGTTAATTAATTTTAGATTTTGATGACTTGTGTATTTACAAATAATGGGCTTACAAAGTTAGAATCATGAAACACATAGGGAGTTAAACCAATGCTTGTGAATGTGGCGAGCACAAGCTAAAGGATCATGTTCATGGAAGAGATTCTGTTTTCGCACTGCTGTTGGTATTGAAAATCACTTGAATAAAAAATAAGAAAAAAAAAAAAAAAATGAATAAGTGAATAAATGAATAAATAAATGCTTCACAGATCATCAGCCCTCCCCCCATCTCTTTCTTTCCAAGATTATACAATAATCAAGAAAATGTTACACCAGCTCCTATTCATTTATCTGTTTCATTTATCCATCTAAATTGATGAATAACTAAACATGAATAATTTATAAGCTTCTTTTCTGCATTTCCTTGTCTGCAGTATGCGTAGAGTGATTTATCTGTGTACATGCATGTGGTAAGGAAGAGTGCAAGAGTATGCTAGATGGACCATTATTACTATTACAGTAATAACTTTTAACTGTGTGAATGCTTTTTTTTTCCTGTTGTTTGCCCCTGGAATATGAGTCAGTGCGTCTACATATGAGTCCATGTCCAGTGTCTACATGATACTGGGTTTGCTGATTTGCAACATGCCTTTCTGGCAACTGGATGAGGGAGAAGACAAGAAACTTTATGGCCTGTAGACAATTTCACTGACAAGTAGGAAGACATGCAGTTTGAAGTTCCAGATTTCAGTTTGAATTTCAAAGACATTAGGCCTGGCATCCCTGCAGCAGTGGTGTATGAAAATAATTTTTATGTTGGTTAAGTGCTGGTTACTATCAGTGACTCCAAGGCAGTCATCACTTTCATGTCCCAAAGCACCAGAAAAGAACAATCTTTAAATGACCTCAGCCCTCTAAAAACAACACAACAGTTGATGCCAGGTTTGTCATTACCACTAACTTGACTAGGACAACTATCTCAGGAAGATTTTGGACACTGCCAACAGAGCAACCTATGGTTTATCATTACCACTGGCTTGACTAGGACAATTATCACAGGAAGATTTTGGACATTGCCAACAGATCAACTGATGGTTTGTCATTACCACTAGCTTGACTAGGACAACTATCACAGGAAGATTTTGGACATTGCCAACAGATCAACTGATGGTTTGTTATTACCACTTGCTTGACTAGGACAACTATCACAGGAAGATTTTTTGCCAACAGACAACTGATGGTTTTGCCACTTGCTTGACTAGATCAACTGATGATTTTGGCATTCAACAGATCAAAAAGCATTGAGGCTCACAAATGCCTGTGTTTTCTCTAACTGTGAACCTGACTCACTGAAGATTGTTGACATGTCGTATATGTGCTGACTGGTGGTAAGCAGGCAAGATGGATCATTTTTGTGCAATGCTGGAACTGGAGGGGATGAACAGGAAAGCCCAGGTGGGAGGATGAAAAAGAGAGGTGGGGGGGGGGGAGGTGGAGGGCGGTTGGAGGTTGTGGTGGTGGTGGTAAAATTTAATATGTAATAAATATATACTTGTGTGGTGTTATTTTAAAGATCTCATGAGCTGAACACATTGCAGTTTAAAGGTTTTAAATCAGATGATAACATTTATATGGATTCTACAGTTGTTCAATTTTTTGAGCAGGTTTTGCCTATTTTGCCATTTTGATGAGAAATTCAACAACTTTGGCCTTATGGTATACCAACCTGAACACAGATATAAGCTTCAAATCAAATAGGCTTCATCTACACAATAGCAAAAAATGATCCTGTAATCCTAAAGCTGTTCAGTGAATTAGTTTGACAATAAAGAGTTGCTCAAATACAACATATTTTCAAATTTGGCAAAAATGGCCAAAAAGTGGAGAATTTTGTCTGCAGGTTGATGCTAATATCTCTGGTTCTAATAAAGATCAAATCAAAAGATTTTCTGTGTGTTTGTATCACTTTCTTTTTTCAATTGATGTAGGTATTATGTCTTTCTGACTGGTAGGAAATTTTGACCTGCCGGTGCCTAGATACACTTTTTTTTTTTTTCATGAGTTCCTCAGCTGCTCTGGAAAGTTGACTGGGTGGTTTGGTACATGTTAGATAGGGGTGGTAAAAGGTTACTAAAAATATAATTGCACAGGCAGGCAACTCACCCAACAAGCCTGTCATGTTAGACCAGAACTTCCCCAGCGTTCTGACGGCATGTTCTGTGTAGAACTCGTACACCGGGTCAGACAAGAGATGTGACAGCATGCCAACTCCAGCAGCAGAGTGCCTGCCCCTGCCATGCACGTCTTGTTCACACATTTCTCCAGTACTCCCTTTGACATGTCCACCTGCATGCAAACAGAAGTGAAGGTGAGTGAACATCTACAAAGGCCTGTACCAAAGGGCTACTACCAATCTTTTTATTTTTCTGTCAAAACAAAAATGCATATGTGAAATTCAGCCACTCCTTTCACATGCAAAAGTTTCAAAAAAGTAATCTGTGGAATGAAATTTTCTACATGTCATCAATGAAATAATACAATTTTTTTTTTTTTTTTTTTTTCTGAAGCAAACTTGGAAAAGTGGATCGGACAAAGGAGCAAATTCTGGAAGGCCAGGCTATTGTCCCTTATGTAGAGACAAGCTGACACCTGCTCCTACCAGACAGAGAAGGGGACACAAGCAGCAACTCAGCCTAATGCAGTGTAGGACACAGTACCGACAACATGCGTTCCTTCCAAACACCATCTGGGACTGGAACGACCTGCCAGAGACGGAGATGAAGGCTGGAATCCTTGACACTCTCATGTCAAGGTCCCCCACAAAACTAAACTACTAAAATAGTTAGTGTAGGTAGGATTAGGTCGCCACCCCATTTCCCTAGTAAAATTGTGATTTTTTTAAAGTTATTTTTGGGCCTGTTTCATTATTAGGGTGAACCAGGATCAGCTAGTCTGGAACTCGTTTCCAGATGAAGAGCGAAAATTACAGTAGTCTGCTGATAAAACCGACATAGAGTAGGACTCCCCCAGTTTTTATCTTTCCCCACTGTCATAGTTTTTTTATCATCCTACATTAGCTTTCCATCTTAGTACAACCTCCATAGTATGGCATGGTAATCAACCAGTTGATTGGGGCCGTCCAAATGGATGATGATGATGATGATGATGATGATGATGATGATGATGATGATGATGATTAGATTGTGCATGTTCACGAGAAAAAAACATTCATGGATGGAACTGTGAAAATTTCTTTGGGTTGGACAGCAGTTTATGAAGCGTTCATAGCCATGAGCACTGACCTTGTAGACACCTAAATGCCAGAGTGACTTTCCATGAGCACTGACCTTGTAGACACCTAAATGCCAGAGTGACTTATGACAGGAACCACTAAACTTTGCTGTTGATGATAAGGGGCACAGAAGAACCCCAACAGCTCTGTCCAAAATGTAAGTAAAACCACTATTCTGTCATTACAAACCCTAGATTGAATTCTGCAACACGACCTTGGTGAAAAAAAAAAAAAAAAAAAAAAAAAAAAAAAAAAAAAAGAACTAACAAAAGTTGGCAGAGAAAAAAAAAAAAAAAAACAGCAGCTGGTTGAATGTTACGCAGACTTTTGTCTCAACGTTTGGGCCAAATAGCCTAAAATGCCCTTTGATGTGAATAAAGGTGATGATAGACACCATTCACTGTATTCCCAATATGTACATGAATCAGATGCAGGCATCTGCTGATATGGAGAGACCACTTCCTATGCAGCCAAATTTCCATGTTCAGAGGTGGTTTTTTTTCTTTCTTTTTTTTTTTTTTTTCCCCTCAAGATCACTGGATGTGTCATGGTTGATCTTCTACCTGAGAAGTCCAAACTCACTGCTCACAACTTGCATGGGAACTTTTTCCTCACAAAATGATAAGTCATATATATGACCAGCCCCCAGCTGTCAGCACTAGCAGAACTCATACAACACTAGTGCGATCATAACTATCTTGATCTGAATGTAACAAAAAAAAAAGAAATGTTGACTGATTTTAGAAAGAATCCAAAAGCTGTATCACCACTTTTTATCAAAGGTGCTGAAGTAGAACGTGTTGAATCATACAAAATTTAGGAACTTTTATAGATAATAAGCTGAATTTTAAATCCCATGTTGAGTATATGTCCACAAAAAATGTCAAACCAGATTATATTGTCTTCGCAAGCTGCGATCATTTCATGTGAATACTGACATTCTTCGGACATTTTATTCATGCTTCTTGGAATCTGTTTTAACTTTCTCATTTATGTGTTGGTATGGTGGGTTGACTGTGAAGAGTAGAAATGTGCTTGAGAAAGTGGTGAACGTGGGAGGAAAAATCGTTGGTGAGAGACAAAAAAGTCTGAGTGAGCTGTACAGGTGCCGTGTTGTTTGTAAAGCGAAGAAGATTGCGTGTGACCAGACCCACGTTCTTGCAAAGTATGACCTTCTTCAGTCAGGACGAAGATATCGATCGGTTAAATGCAGAAGTGTCAGATTTAAACAAAGTTTTATTCCCCTGTCCATTGATTTTATGAACCGAGGAGATGTTTAATTGAAATCCAAATTCCTTTATATGAATGTATGTCATATGTGAGAAAATGGGTAATGTGACTAAATTATTGTTTATTTGCTGTGAATGTGTGTGACCACAAATTAATTTCTCAAATTGAGATAATAAAGTTTACTTGACTTGACTTGACTTGACTTGACTAGTCTTCACAAGGCCAATGTCACTACAACTTACCTCGCTGAACAAAGGGTCCAAGTTCTCCCCCATCCACCCTACAGTCATGCCTTGGCCCTTGGCCACTTTCGCTTATACCCTTTACGGAAGCAGAAGCCGGCTGGATGGAAATGTTCACGAGTCCAAGACCAGTTAAAGTAGTGCTTGAAGAGCTCCACGTTTCTCTCCAAGAACCAAAAGGTATTTGAATAATGGCTGAGAGGCCCATGACTAGAAGGGGCAAACAAAGAGGAGTGCTTCAAAGAACGGTGAGAACTACAGATAATTTTGATTCTTGGTTGCCAGTCTGCAACCCAAGGACAATAGAGCTATGATGGGCTCTTGTATTAGTTTTTGATGAAAAACACATAGACGACCAGCTGCCGGCAAAGTGGTTAGCGTCGCGGACTCCTGGCTGGGAGGTCGTGGGTTCAAATCCCATCAGAGTCATGTGGCTTTTTTCTGCCCCGACCGGCTCCTACCCAGAGTTGAGTTGCTGCGGACTCAGTTGGGAAGACTGGGACCACACAGTCGAGTTTCATCCACTTAATGGATGCGTTTCCTGACCAACACTGCAGGTGCCTGTATCTCTGGGGCCTGGTTGACGCCAGGATATATTATGAAAGGAAACGTAGAGTACAGCCCTGTCATGTAGTCTCAAACTGAAATGGAAATCCGTAGCATCATCTTAATCATCCTCATTCTCATCGATCAGCATAAAAAAAAATGTCTCAAATTCTGTGGCCCTTCATGCCCAGCTCTCGTGGACCTCAATTTCGATGACCTCTCCATGTCTGTGGCCTTGGTTTGGTTCCGTCGGGGTCACCGGTATCAGCGAGTCCATGGGGCTGTCATTGGACGGACGTGGTGGCGCCCTACGGAGGGAGAGCTCACTCACGCCGGCTCCGCGACTAAGCAATTATTGTCGTCAGTAGGTGGCTTAGTAGGTGGTGTCCTGCATATGTGAGATCAGAACAGGCACCACTGAACACCACCGAAGTGACTCGGCAGCAGTGCAGTGTCTCCTCCAGTGGGTTGCCTCTTGATGACTTGACATTGATTGCTCCCTGTGGATTACCAGTGCCGGGGCTGCGGCGGGGTCCACCGGGCTGTGGCTGTGGACGGGGTGTCGGAATGAGCGGCGTGGTGGGTGCACTGCTGCTGAGGTGGCACAGAGGTTAGGACAGCAAAAAAAAAACACACACACACACACACACACACACACACACACACACACACACACACACACACAGGGAGTAAATGCTCTGTGTGTGTGTGTGTGTGTGTGTGTGTGTGTGTGTGTGTGTGTGTGTGTGTGTGTGTGTGTGCTTGCGCAGGAGCACACGTGTGTACAAAAAGGCATATTTGTGTGGATGTCCACATGCACTGAATGTGCATGCATGCATGCACATGCATGTGCATCTGAGAGAAAGTGCACTCATCTGCATACATGCATACAGGCAAGCACATGATTCATGAATCAGTATATTTTGTTATTTGTCAGAACACTATTCAGTTCAGTGTTTTATTGACTTTATTCCGATTGTTTTTCCATTCACTATGACGTCACCACCAAGCACTTTACGTACTTGACCTTGCCGTACATTTACCACAGATCAAGTGCTGGGAATATTGAATAGACAGTTGGTTGTTCCTAATACAGATGAAGAAGACCCAGACAGCC
>JADBJO010013853.1:32189-50508 GCA_016801955.1 Conus betulinus
CATAAGGGACAATAGCCTGGCCTTCCAGAATTTGCTCCTTTGTCAGATCCACTTTTCCAAGTTTGCTTCAGAAAAAAAAAAAAAAAAAAAAAAATTGTATTATTTCATTGATGACATGTAGAAAATTTCATTCCACAGATTACTTTTTGTTGAAACTTTTGCATGTGAAAGGAGTGGCTGAATTTCACATATGCATTTTTGTTTTGACAGAAAAATAAAAAGATTGGTAGCCCATTGGTACAGGCCTTTGTAGATGTTCACTCACCTTCACTTCTGTTTGCATGCAGGTGGACATGTCAAAGGGAGTACTGGAGAAATGTGTGAACAAGACGTGCATGGCAGGGGCAGGCACTCTGCTGCTGGAGTTGGCATGCTGTCACATCTCTTGTCTGACCCGGTGTACGAGTTCTACACAGAGCATGCCGTCAGAACGCTGGGGAAGTTCTGGTCTAACATGACAGGCTTGTTGGGTGAGTTGCCTGTGCAATTATATTTTTAGTAACCTTTTACCACCCCTATCTAACATGTACCAAACCACCCAGTCAACTTTCCAGAGCAGCTGAGGAACTCATGAAAAAAAAAGTAGTGTATCTAGGCACCGGCAGGTCAAAATTTCCTACCAGTCAGAAAGACATAATACCTACATCAATTGAAAAAAGAAAGTGATACAAACACACAGAAAATCTTTTGATTTGATCTTTATTAGAACCAGAGATATAGCATCAACCTGCAGACAAAATCCTCCACTTTTTGGCCATTTTGCCAAATTTTGAAATATGTTGTATTTGAGCAACTCTTTATTGTCAAACTAATTCACTGAACAGCTTTAGGATTACAGGATCATTTTTTTGCTGTTGTGTAGATGAAGCCTATTTGATTTGAAGCTTATATCTGTGTTCAGGTTGGTATACCATAAGGCCAAAGTTGTTGAATTTCTCATCAATATGGCAAAATAGGCAAAACCTGCTCAAAATTTTGAACAACTGTAGAATCCATATAAATGTTATCATCTGATTTAAAACCTTTAAACTGCAATGTGTTCAGCTCATGGAGATCTTTAAAATAACACCACACAAGTATATATTCATTACATATTAAATTTTATCACCACCACACAACCCCTCCTTCCCGCCTCCACCCCCCCCCCCCTCCACCTCTTTTTCATCCTTCCACCCTGGGCTTTCTGTTCATCCCCTCCAGTTCCAGCATTGCACAAATGATCCATCTTGCCTGCTTACCACCAGTCAGCACATACGACATGTCAACAATCTTCAGTGAGTCAGGAGTTCACAGTTAGAGAAAACACAGGCATTTGTGAGCCTCATATTTTCTGCGAATGCTCATCAGTTGATCTGTTGGCAATGTCCAAAATCTTCCTGTGATAGTTGTCCTAGTCAAGCAAGTGGTAATAACAAACCATCAGTTGATCTGTTGGCAATGTCCAAAATCTTCCTGTGATAGTTGTCCTAGTCAAGCTAGTGGTAATGACAAACCATCAGTTGATCTGTTGGCAATGTCCAAAATCTTCCTGTGATAATTGTCCTAGTCAAGCCAGTGGTAATGATAAACCATAGGTTGCTCTGTTGGCAGTGTCCAAAATCTTCCTGAGATAGTTGTCCTAGTCAAGTTAGTGGTAATGACACAAACTGGCATCAACTGTTGTGTTTTTTTTAGAGGGCTGAGGTCATTTAAAGATTGTTCTCTTTTCTGGTGGCTTTGGGACATCAAAGTGATGACTGCCTTGGAGTCACTGATAGTAACCAGCACTTAACCAACATAAAAATTATTTTCATACCCCACTGCTGCAGGGATGCCAGGCCTAATGTCTTTGAAATTCAAACTGAAATCTCTGGAACTTCAAACTGCATGTCTTCCTACTTGTCAGTGAAATTGTCTACAGGCCATAAAATTTCTTGTCTTCTCCCTCATCCAGTTGCCAGAAAGGCATGTTGCAAATCAGCAAACCCAGTATCATGTAGACACTGGACATGGACTCATATGTAGACACCGACTCATATTCCAGGGGCAAACAACAGGAAAAAAACAGCATTCACACAGTTAAAAGTTATTACTGTAATAGGTAATCTGGTCCATCTAGCATACTCTTGCACTCTTCCTTACCACATGCATGTACACAGATAAATCACTCTACGCATACTGCAGACAAGGAAATGCAGAAAGAAGCTTATAAATTATTAATGTTTAGTTATTCATCAATTTAGATGTATAAATGAAACAGATAAATGAATAGGAGCTGGTGTAACATTTTCTTGATTATTGTATAATCTTGGAAAGAGATGGGGGGAGGGCTGATCTGTGAAGCATTTATTTATTCATTTATTCACTTATTCATTTTTTTTAATTTCTTATTTTTTATTCAAGTGATTTTCAATACCAACAGCAGTGCAAAAACAGAATCTCTTCCATGAACATGATCCTTTAGCTTGTGCTCGCCACATTCACAAGCACATTGGTTAACTCCCTATGTGTTTCATGATTCTAACTTTGTAAGCCCATTATTTGTAAATACAAGTCATCAAAATCTAAAATTAATTAACATAACAACTGAAATCTATTAAAAATAATCTCTGACTTGGTATGTATTTATGCTGATTGGAATTTTAGTAATTCGACCACAAAGGATCGACTCTGAACAAAGCACGAGTGTGTTAGCAACTTGTGAAAGAAGCACTGTCGATCACAGTACGAGTTTAAGCAGAACAGAGGGCATGATTCATAAGCTAATGAAATTGACTGCTGTTATGCGTGCTATATTTGCTAATAATATGGTTTGATATCACTTTAAATGTCGATACTTACCAATCGTTTTGAATAGCACCGAACATGGTGTGCACCTGGCTGCTTGAACACTCCACCATTTTTATCACAGCCAAAGTTGGTTTACCAATGACTGTCGCTCTTTTAAGTGAAAACTGTGCTTCCCCATGATGCAAAAGAGAAAAAAACCAATCAAATTAGAAAGAGTAAAAATAGCTCTTTCCAGTGGATATAAGCTTCACATAGTTTGGTACAATATTTGAGGTAGAAATTTTGCTTCAAAGTTTTCAATAGAAATGTTTAAACACTTCCTATCATCAAAATTAACATGATTTATATCATATTAAATGAAAACAACCAAGAATATTCTGTGATATTTTTAAACTTGTATCCTTAATAGAGTGGCGAAGCTAAGATCGTGAATCGACCAACCCTTTTTTCCAGCTGCCAAGTATCGGCAACGTGCGGTTGGTCAGCACCAATTACCAGTGTATTTTAAAAAATCATAAGAAAAGACTCACTCATTACGCATACAAGACAATATACACCATTCATAAGAGAAATGTTTCATCATTGATTAATAAGCAGTTCCTTTCAAAACAATGCTTACACAAACAACGGAGCATTTGCAATGTGAAAACCATGAAAACATTAGGATCAGAGCAGTCTGGGGAGTCGAGTTTTTGCCTTAGGCTGCTGGTACCTACTGTATCTGCCAAACATGAACAAGTGCATCACGAGACAAAACACGTCTCGTTTCGACCTCTTAGGTCTTCTTCAGGCAAGATAAACAACACTCAGGACAACAAATCTGAAGAGATGAGCTGTCACATATCTCACTGAATTCAGTGTAAGATGGGCATGAAATTAACGCTCTTGTGCTGAATTCAATCAACTCCCATCTTGTGCCAAAATCAGTAAGATAAGTAATTGCTCATTCTTCATTTTTGTTGTCCTGAATGTTGTTTTTTTTGCCTGAAGAAGATCTAAGAGGTTTGGCAGATACTGACCTTCATTTCGGTTAGATCTCCACCTGCAGTCCCCTTATTTTTTCAACTGCTTATGAAAATGGTGTAAAACAAAAAGAACAAAACTGCAATTACAAATTGCTTCACATTTTATATTTAAAAAAAAAAAAAAGCTTTAAGCAGACTCTGTTCATGTGCTGTTTATAACGGGCGTCTTATTGTTTATGCCAGTTACAGGGTGAAAAAAATTATGTTTGTCTCTGTGTTGTTAAAACTGATAACTTATTGTTTATACCTGGCTAGAGATGAAAAATGATGTCTTTTTTTTTAAGAGACTACATACTGTTGATGAACGTCACAAGGTGAAAAAAAAAGGCTTTAAAACTTTTTTCAGGTTGTTAGGAAGCAAACAGTAAATGACATCTGCAAGAACTGAAGCAGACAGTTCAGAATTTCATGTCTCCACACACAAGCCATCCAAAATGACTTTCATGGAAATGAAATGGAGAGTCGCCCTCGATGGGTGGATACGAATGGATAGGTGGTTTAAAAGGTCACAGATATCCAAGATTTCTAATACATGACCAATGCAATTTTGGTGCAGGAGACACTGTTTATTTTTTTTTTATTGTTGTTCAATTATTCAGCCACCTAGCTGCAAACCTGGCACATTATGGTTCCATGGCTTAGCTTATGTCGTGTCCCAGAGCTACCAAATGCTACTCTGTTGGCTTAGCATTGTATGATTTCATTGACATTGTTACACTTCTGCATTTTGTGATGGAATGCTTTGCCAAAAAACAAAAACTGAAAAAATAAAAAAAAAAAAAACTGCTTCACAGACATACTGGCAACTTAAATAAGCAGCAGCCATTGTAGATCTGTAGGCAGCAGCCATGTTTCATAAAAAAAAATTGCCAAGTTCAGGAAGAAGAAGAGAAAAGAGAAGACAAATCTGTAAGATAATCACAATTTTGCTGGTTTGTTGTTGATTGGTTTTGGCCATTTTGATTTATTTGTAGATTGAGTCAAAACTACAGAAATAAAATTTCAAAATGGAGCGACTGATGGCGGAGAACGAAGCAAAATTTAGAAAGAGTGGGGGTTGTTGCCGCCGAGGACATTGACGAACAAAGTACAGGACAAGACACGATGCATTTCGACCTCTTGGGTCTTCTTCAAGTGAAAAAAAAAAAAAAATCACATTTAACATTTAGGACAGTACACAAAGAAAGAAAGAGAGACTTATCTGATGTCCATGTGGTATGCTGTGAAGAATGGCTGACAGAAGGAAAATGAAGACAGACACACAGTAATTCCCAATTTAGAGAGCAGGAGCAAGATGAGAGAGAGAGAGAGAGATTTTCCTTCTGTCGGCCATTCTTCACAGCATACCACATGGACATCAGATAAGTCTCTCTTCGTTCTTTGTTTGTACTGTCCTAAATGTTAAATGTGATCTTTTTTTTTTTTTTTTTTTTCACTTGAAGAAGACCCAAGAGGTCGAAATGCATCGTGTCTTGTCCTGTACTTTGTTCGTCAATGTCCTCGGCGGCAACTAACCCCCACTCTTTCTAAATTTTACAGAAATAAAAACAAAAAGCAAAGTGTGACTGAAAGCTATGAAGTCTGACTCGTTGCATCACGTACTAGTGCTACACTGGAATTTTGATGACCCACTTAAAATGTCAAAACACTTTGCTTTTGAGGCCTTTGCCAGCTCTGTAGTCCACATGTAGTGACACTGTGATGAGACTGAAGGCGTTAGGTGTGTGTGTATGTGCTGTGTAGCAGACTTGTGTGGCTTGTTTCACTCCTTCAGTCTCTATGATACAATGTTTAATGTTAGAGGCTGGGAGTTTTGAACATTTATATCCTGCCAGAGACATTTTCTTGTGGGTGTATTCAGTCCCGACCAACTACTACCAGTAGTTTAGTGTTCTATGGAGTCATTTCACACACTCATATTTCAGCAACTTAAAGAATGCATGAATGAGATTGTGGTTCTCTTCCTGACAATCACTGCAGGTGTGTGTATTTCCAGGGCTTGGTTGATGTTAGGATCTGTTGCTATTCAGTTCAGTGTGTGTCGTTATATCCTAGCCAACCACACAGCTCATCATATCAAGGCTGTTGATCCGGTTAAGATGGAAAAACAAGACTGCACAAGCAGAGTGAAAACCGTAATAAAATCTACAATTGTAAACAAAATGAAATAAAAGCAAAAAACATGAACCGTGACTGAACTCCACTGACGTGACTCATGACTGATGTAGTACCAGCAGACTGCAGTGTCTCCTGTTACGTGTCTCCTGTTATGTGTCAGCTCATGACTGATGTTGGTTGTTACCAGCAGACTGCAGTGCTGGAGCTGTGGTAGTAATACAGTGTCTCCTGTTATGTGTCAGCTCATGACTGATGTTGGGTGTTACCAGCAGACTGCAGTGCTGGAGCTGTGGTAGTAATACAGTGTCTCCTGTTATGTGTCAGCTGATGACTGATGTTGGGTGTTACCAGCAGACTGCAGTGCTGGAGCTGTGGCAGGATGAGCTGGGTGTAGTTGTGGTATTGGGGAGTTGCAAAGAGTTGCATGGGAGTTATGTCACTGAAGAGCCTGGGATGACGAGACAGGAAAGGCAAATGAGGAAATGGAAATGAGGAAAGAACAAAAGGAAATAGGAACGAACTAATAGGGTATGAAATCGGAAATGAAATGAGGCAGGGAACAGCAAACAATAAACAGTAAACAAGTGGGGTAGTTTTTGCTCCCATAAGGAAACCTAACACAGAGTAACTTTTATTCAAGACTGGCACAGCCTTTTAAACTTGAATAAAGTCAGACAAATACAAAGACGAACAATCTAATAGTGGGGGAAAAAAAAAGCGCAGGCCAACAACTAAATTGTCTAACCCCCTACATTTTATACTATTTGCATAATATCTGTAGTTTTTCAGCAACTTTTTTCCTCCCCCCCACACACTTTTGTTTGGTTTCCCTTACTACTCTTCGCTGGCTGCTTCGGGGGTGCTATTGGATTCTTTTTTGCACCCTTGGTGGTGAGAACACCACGGTATTATGGACTGTGGTGTGTCTCTATTTGACGCCGGGAGCGCAGATACAGCCAGCCGTGTCTCCCTGATGAGTTTCCGACCCAGCGGACGAAAGGCCTCGGAGCAGGCAATACAAATATATCTGCCTTTAAAAGGGAGTTCGATGGTACCCTTTTGCAGCCAGTGAAGAGTTTTCATATTTTCTTAATTTCATGTTCCCAGTTTTTACATCTTCAACCTCCTGCTGCCCCCCCCCCCCCCCCCCCCCCCCCCCCCCCTTAAGTTCTAAGTTCTGCCAAGTCATTACTATGAAGACAATTTAGTTGTTGGCCTGCGCTTGTTTTTTTTCCCCCACTATTAGATTGTTCGTCTTTGTATTTGTCTGACTTTATTCAAGATTAAAAGGCTGTGCCAGTCTTGAATAAAAGTTACTCTGTGTTAGGTTTCCTATGGGAGCAAAGACTACCCCACTTGTTTACTGTTTAATAGGGTATGGCATACTGATGCAGTGTGTGTGTGTGTGTGTGTGTGTGTGTGTGTGTGTGTGTGTAATTAAGTCAGGGTAAGTGCAAAACCCTGCTGGTGTGTGTCATTTATTTAACGTCTTTCCACTAATCGTGATATTAGACGGATACCCTGCTGGTTAAGTTATTTTTGTTCACTGATGTTCTAATGGGCAAGTGAAAAGCAAGATAATTGTTTAGCTCTGCTCATATTCTCATACATGCAAGTATGATATGTACTGTTTATTTGGAACAAACATGTTTTTTAAGTCTGTCTTGAATGTGGTGAGAGAATGTGATTTTCCAAGTGACTGAAGTAATTTGTTCCATGTAGCTGAAGCTTTACAAAAGCAGTACTTTTTGCTCTTTGTTTTTTTTCAGTGTGGGCAGTTGCAGGAGACGAGTGTCAAAGGAAAAGGGGAACTGTGAAAGTGTGTAGATGGGATGTAATTCAGACAGATGGTCTGATGTTGAAGAAAGTGTGTAGATGGGATGTAATTCAGACAGATGGTCTGATGTTGAACCTGAGATGACAGCACAGGAGAGTGTGGAAAATGTGTAGTGGATACTGTGACAGATAGGCCACCAGTCAGTGATTGCAGAAGTGGTGTTGCATGTTCAGACTTGGAGGGATCTAAAGACTGGTTGACAGCACTGTTTGGAAGTCTGTGGAGAAGGTATTCAGGAAGGCTGGCAAGAAGAGAGTTACAATATGTATTTCAGGAGATGCAAAGGCGTGTGCACCAAAGTTGGTCACATTTGAAACAAAAGTGCCTGTGGATATGTCTGAAGCCTGAATTCAGGCAAGTTGATGTAGATTCAGGCAGACTACTGCTTGAAGAAAATAGTCTATAAGATGAAGCCAAGCTTTAAAATAGATGTTTTGTATCTTTATATGGCCCAGTTGTCTTTCAGTTTTTCAGGCAAGACTTCAGACCACACAATGCACTCATGTTGGAAGTTAGTGAGGACCTGAAACTAGATGTATCGGTATATCTACAAATGCTAACAGACATGTTGTTGGAAAAATAGGACATGTCTTGAATGTATCTGTCAGTAACCTGCCACTTTATTTATATTCATGCTGTCTCCATATGTATGGTTTTAGAGGATGCACATGTGCATGTGTTTAGAGAAAGAAAATGTTCAGTTTGTTTTTCTTTTTTTCCAGGAAATGAGCCTTCACCCTCTGGCATACGTTTCGCCTGTATTTGCCCGCTCTGTTTGTCTCCCCTGGTGTTCGTTATTTTCCGCAGCTGTCTGCACGTGCTGCGTTAGTTCCCTCACACATTGAAACCTTGTTTAAGTCAAGGCTGGCCAAAATAAATGGGCATTCCTGAGACGTGTCCAGTGAAATCTTAGCAGTAGTATGGGGTGTGGAAAACAATTCATTCACAAGACTAGGGTTGTGAACTGACCACATTCCATTGATTTCACAAAAAAATATAAATACTAGGAGCAGTTTTGGGTTGAAAAATGCAAATGCAAGAAGATGAAACTATTTCACAAGTGAACTTTATGATGGTGTGGAAGAATGTTTGTGCTGTTGAAGTTGCCAACATTGTTGCTCATCGCAGTCTTTCTCACTGTTTTTCAGGCCATGTGATCAACATCCAGACAGGGGAATGGGTGAACAAAAGGAGTGTTCTGAGGGCTGGCATGGACTCCTTTTACCAATACCTCATCAAGGGCAGACGCTTTCATAGCAGGCCACAAACTGACTCACCTCACCTTTGAAGCGCCATGGTACATGCCATTCCATGTGATTCATGATTCAACATTTCATTTGTCCATATGTTATGAAACTGATTTTTAAAAATGGGAATATTTCATCTGCAGTGTAGCAGAAAGCAGAGTCAGTGAGAAGTGGACAGTAAAATGGTTAAAACATTTAATTCAGATATAAGGTATAAAACATAGTATATCATTTAAACTATAGTAAAGAACTTACTACAAAGATAAAATCATACATCACATTTAAACTACAGTGAAAAACTTCCTGCAAAGATGTGATGATTGCTGAGATTCATATGACATTTGGCATGAGCATTTACATGCAAACTGTATGGAGACCTTGTTCTGAGATGTTCCAACTAATGTAACTTCAAACTTTTTAGATGAGATCAATATTTTTCATATGATCAATATTTTTTATGTAATCATATTACGATATGGACTGTGATAATATATATGTTGAGATTAGTATTCAATATTCCAGAATTTGCTCTTTTTTTCCACTTTGACCTACCTTCTCTTTAAAGGTTTGAATTTTAATCTTAGTTTTTGATTTGTACCTGACATAGTCTCCTGGCTGGCTAGACTATCCCATGAATTGTGGCCATGGTCAGGACTGCCTGTCTCAGCGGTGTTCTCTTCATCACTGCATGGCTTGGTGTCCATTTCTCTTCCTCTGTTTGGTTTATGAGCTGTGGCTCCATGGCTTAGCTGAATTAATGCAACTTTTATTAAGGACATAGTGCAGCTTTTAACAATGCTAATGTTTTAGCAAAGCTGTCTGAGGATGGATACTCCTTTTTTGTAATAAACATTTTATTGCATTTTTTTTTTTAACAATAACACATACACATAAACGAAGAAAGAAATGGGAAAGGGGAACATCGAGTGGGTAGTGTGGGGGGAAAGGAGAAGGGGGCATATACGGAAGGGGATAATCTAAGATGATCATACTCCTGAAAATAACATCATCATCAATAGTAATAGTAACAGTAATAGCATCTCAATAATAACAACAGTACCTAGAACAATGACGAGGACAGCATGACTATCAAGCTGGAGGTGAAAAAAAGAAAAGGGGGGGTGGGGGGATGGATACTCTTACTCATGCTAGTTCCATGACCCTGCTATTACTGCAGTCTGTAGGCCGCTGTGGCAGGTGGATAAATTATCCCCCCACCCCCTTACTATTATCTCCTTCCCCCCTTGAGAGTTGGATGAATCAGTCAGCATTGAAATCTGCAGCTTTGCACAAAAAAAAAGTCACCAAGCCTCATGAGAGAATTATTGTTCAGTCGTCTGGGCTGCCCTCTCAGATAACCCAGTATGCTAGCATTTTGTATGCTGGTCAGAGAGGTCAGTCTGCTTTGTGCACTTGGTCTAAGCCTGCAGCGAACCATCTGGTTATCAGCTGTGTGTGGCAGACAGCCCACAGCGAACCATCTGGTTGTCAGCTGTGTGTGGCAGACAGCCCGCAGCGAACGAACCATCTGGTTGTCAGCTGTGTGTGTCAGACAGCCCACAGCAAACCATCTGATTGTCAGCTGTGTGTGTCAGACAGCCCGCAGCGAACCATCTGGTTGTCAGCTGTGTGTGTCAGACAGCCCACAGCAAACCATCTGGTTGTCAGCTGTGTGTGTCAGACAGCCCGCAGCGAACCATCTGGTTGTCAGCTGTGTGTGTCAGACAGCCCACAGCGAACCATCTGATTGTCAGCTGTGTGTGTCAGACAGCCCGCAGCGAACCATCTGGTTGTCAGCTGTGTGTGTCAGACAGCTCACAGCGAACCATCTGGTTGTCAGCTGTGTGTGGCAGACAGCCAGCCTGTGAAGGAGAGGCAGACACATCAGCAGGAAGTAGTAAATGGAGAGCATTTGCCAACTAACTGTAATAGTGAAAGGCAAGATACTGGTTTTCTGCATTTGCCACCTAACCAGTCTTCCTGGTTGAGACAGTAAGCCAAGGTTCTGTGGTTTTATGTCCCCACTTGACCTACCACCAGTCTTCTGGTTGAGACAGTAAGCCAAGGTTCTGTGGGGGAAGTATGTCACTTAGGCGTGTAAACAGTCCCATGGCAGCAGGGGAATGGTTTCTGACCAAAGAATTGCACTTCATTGGGCCAGAAAGAAAAAAATGTGTCATACTGTGGTGACACACAGTCCTAGGAGAGAACAACCTGTCTTTCAGTCTGTTGTGGTGTTGAAGTCACACAGTGCAATATTCAAGTCACAGGATTGTGAGGTCTGGTGCTTTGAAGCTGTTTACATGTTTATTCCATGAGATATTGTGACTGTGGTCAAGTTCAGTTTAATTATGCATACATTACTGTGGTGCAGGTGTAGGCAGGAGTTATATCCCTGTACTAAAGGAAAGACGATTCCAGATTTGGTCCAAATGCAAAATAAGAGCAATGGCCAAGTGATTTTCTGATTATTTCCTTTAGATCACGCTGTGCTGTGGCTGGTTGTATTGAAATCTGTCCTGTTTTCTGACAGCTATGTATACTTTTGTCTTTTTTTGTAGATTAATGTGTGTGTTCCACCGGGGTACATGCTTATGCATGACACTGCCTGAATAGTGAGGCCAAAATAAACGAAATTCCCCCATGCTAAATTCACTTCTGACCCTGAAGTTACTAGTGATAGTAGGTAAGTATGCAGAAAATGAAAACGGAATTGCATTACAGCCCTCCCTTCTTTTGCACACTTAAATGAAGCTGTTCACTAATATTGAGGAAAAGAATGACCTATTGAAGACTTTTTTCAGTAAAGGCAGCCAGTCACTGCAAAGGCCTCACATCACAAGCTCTGAATCAACTGTGAAAGTGGGCAGATGTTAAATTCTGTCATCGGTCATTGTGTAGTTCCCATCAGAGGAAAATTCTACTGCATGTTCACTGAATGTTCTTCTTAGTTTAGTAGATGTTTTGTTGAAGACTCACTCCTCCCTGTAGCTGGCTGTGAACACTCAAACAAGTGCTCGTGTTTGGAGATTACCGTTTCCAGCTGTATCTTCCATACCGGTGTGACAGGTAACCAGAAAAGTACAGTGACCCTTCACTGCTGAGTTGCTGTGTGGACACACATGTCGACCATTTTGCCATCATGGATGTGACAGCTGTTTTAGTGTATGTGTGTTACAGCAGCACAGTTGATGTTGTCAAAATGATGCGAGGAGGGGATAAGAAAGAAGGTTATCCACTGTAATTAGAAGACTTTGTAAGTAACCTGTGAAGACATTGATCGGTCTCCATTCTTCCTGCAGTCTTCGAGGCAAGTGTCTGCCTTACTCAGGGTGAGGGACTAATTGAACTGCTTGTTGCTGGTCTCTTGTGTGTGTTTGGGGTGGATCATGCTGAACAAAATCTGCCTTGTAATCAGGTCATGTGTGAAAATGGAGTGCGTCTGGTCTGTCGAAAAAAATGTATGTGGTGTTAGTGCAAATGTTAATTGGTGTGAATAGGGTTGGGATACAAATGGCTCATGACAAATCCCCAGTCTTAACACAAAAACTAGGTTTCATTAGCATGTGATATACATACAGCATTAGATGCATAGATGGCCTCCTTTTGTCTGGGAATCAGTGCATGAAGAATGTTTCGAAAAGTTACTGTACATGTTAGAAAATGCCATCTGTGTTTAATGTCATCTTGACTGATACAAGCAACTGAATTCTGTTGATTCCCTTTCCCCCATCCCCCTGATCAGTTCCCGCCCTCCCCTCCCTCTAAAAGGATGATGATTTACACTTGGAAAAAGCTGTTGTTACATGAAAACTGGTTACATTTTGTTATTTTGCCGAGATCATGCAGCTGAATTGCATGTACCCTATAAAATGCATGGGGCTTAAGTTTGTAGCATAAATATGTATAGAGTCCAGTTGTGTAGGGTGAAATTGTACTGGAGAAAACTTTATGGGAAAGGCTACAAGACAGCTTTTTTGGGTAACCTGGTCACATCTGGGTTAGTGTGTAAGTAGGTAGGAAAGGGGTGGAGTTTCACACATTAAGGGTAAAAACATGAGGAGAGCATTTTGAAAATTTCATTTCTGTTTTCTTGGTTTTAGGTTCACATTACTGAAAAAACCTTTACATTAGGTATGCTAGTAAGTCCACCTCAGGTTAACATTGGGCAAGATGTCTCCTTTTTCTTCATATCCTAATGACTAAGCTTCCTTGGCTCAGAAATGTTTCCACTGTGGCTAACATAGCAAGTTTGAACCTGTCATATTTTGAACAGAGACCTAAGAAACAGTGTGCTTTGGCATTTTCTTATTTAAGTGTGAGTATCCCACTGTCTTAGTCAATCTATGATGTAAGACTGAGCATAAGCTTGCTTTAGCACTTGAATATCTCATGTAGTCTTTGCCACATAAAGCTGCTGTGCAAAATGCAGGTAGGAGCTCATTTAGTCGCCATGGAATTTATTTTTTATGAGAAGTTTTTTTTTTTTTTTTTTTTTTTTTTTTTTTTTGGGGGGGGGGGGGGGGGGGGGGGATGTTGTTTGCTAATTTTTGTGGTAGTTATTTGCTACAGATGCAATATGTCTGTTGCAGTGGGAGGTGGTGCGGTGGCATCAAGTTCTGTGGTGGTATCAACTTCTCCTCTCACAATACATGGTGTCGACTGTGTGACAGCAGGTAATGTTTCTCTCTTTTCTAATGTTATCAAGGCTTATTTAATACTATACTCATCGACTTTTGCAAAGGATCACGTTGCCAAACATAAAAAAAAAACGCAAACCCACTAATTTTGGTAAAAACAAATAACCACATTTCATTCTTCTTCTTCTTCTTCTTCTTCCTATTCAGTGTGGTGGGCCCACAATCAAACTTGATTATTCTGGCATATTCCTTCTACCCCTGTTAGGTAATTTAGCAAACAAAAAGAAGAAAAAGACTGCAATACAGATGTGTATTTGAATTAAAATGAACTGGGTATCAAAAGTTATTATTTTTCAATTCGATCCTTAGCAAGAGTAGATGAGTATATATAGTAGGCTACTGTATGTATGTAATTGAGCAGCCCAGTCACTCACTTGGACTGATTTGACTGGACTGTGTGACATATTAATTCCACTGCTACCAACCAAACTGGTTCGCTGGCGTCGGTCGAAATGTAAATTCTTCTTAGGAAGCTCAATATGATCAGCCAAGCAGGGGTCCCTACTCTTACTAGTGCTACAAGAATGTAAGTTTGTATAGTAATACCATAGTGATTGATAATAGTAATAAAAAATGCTATAGTACATAATATTTTGGTTTAGTTATGTACCTGTAGTAAGTAAATAAAAGATAATTGTATAGTTACAATTATGCATTGACTGTGAAGGTAATGTTTTCTTCTGGCAAACACGATCATTATTTCTGGACATATATGGTTTTTAGAAAATGCCTCATTCATGAGTCATTGTTTTACATTTCTTTTAAGCACTTCTTGATTTAGCAGTCCTTAGAAAAAAATATTCAATAACAAATCTGAAACAAATGATCATTATCAACTTGACAGGATCTGATCCATGTGAGGTGCTCTTGGCAAGGAGCAGCCCCTCCGACCAGCCTTGGCCAATGCCAACCTCTCCCAGGAAGGTATGTGCACATTGTCATTGGCTCAATTGTGTTATGATGCCTAAAGCCTATAAGAATGAGAGAGAGAGAGAGAGAGAAAAAAAGAGAGAGAGAGTGAGAGCACTGACCATGAGACCACTTTTTTCTCTTGCATTTAGTCGGTGTTGCTGAGGAGATCCCTTTCACATTGGAGACTGTAAGAGGTATGGTCTGAGGTTTTTTTGTTGTGTGCACAATGTAAAAGCTGTGTAACTTTATACATGGTACTTTATAAAGGCTAACAAAGTTCACATACACATTTAATTCACGTTTCAAACTCAAACATTCAACCCCTTTGACACAATTCGCACACACATATTTCTAGTCCCCCCCCCCCTGCATAAGAAAACTAACATAAGGTCATGATATCAATTAACGACTAAACTTAGTTTCGGGTCAAATCCGAATGTGCCCCGCCTGGTGTGATGCATCGCTACCATGCAGTGCAACCCACATGACCGATAACACCTTGGCTATTGGCCCAACAGGACACCGTGAATCCAAGACCTACTCAACAAATTCACTTACTGGCTCAATACACAAGCCAGCAACCAGGGAATGAACTCCGACACAATGACAGACCAATCGCTAATATAGACTGCCCCAAACCACAGTATTGTAACATACCTTCAAGGTTAACTAAACCGGATTACAATCCAACAACTAGGCACTTAAAGCAAACATGACCAATAGATAAACCAATAACTGGGTTGCTATGAAACACTCGCACAGAATGGCCCGACCAAGTTATCCAAATGTAAATGAAACGTTGATCTAAATGTCTCTTGCCACCACACAAAAGACAAATTGTCTTGAAAACCGTGCAGCTTGTGACACACACAAGTAACGACTAATTAATCAACACAGAGCCCACTGCACAATGATATTAACTAAATAAATTTGAAGTCACTAAGGATTTCTAATGGTGTCTATCACACACTGGGTAGTCCACTCCACAACCGATGAATGATGGCACACTCTCCTGATCTTGGAAATAATGTCCAACGCTGTTACTTTAAAACGGCCTGTTTTGTCGTAAACGTTCACTTGCACTACTTGGAACTGTCACATCATCAGGAACAGTAGCCCATGCTGTGCCACTCCTCGCACAGGGATCCTGTCACCAGAGAAGGCAGGAGTACAGGGAGATATCTTGAACCAACACATGTCCGGCCCAACTCCAAGATGGGTTGTCCAGTGCCACCAAGGCCATCCCCAAACCGGCAGACCGGCACGTCCACAGCACCTAACCACAGCAGAAAGTCTTCACCCCACCAGGTTTTCAGGAACAAGGTTACAGTTCACCAAGAACACAGCATGTTCACCAGGTTTTCGAATCACACACTAGCTCCAGGGAAGACACTGATACCAAATAAATAAACAGGCACAAGTCCCTCCACCTCTTCAGTGCAGCTCCAGCAAAACCTAGGCTACTTGCTGTTTCACAAATTACAGTAACAGTCCTTCCACTGTACCTCCAACAGCGAGAAGAATATTACACACGGAAAACACAGAATCAGTCCCATCCAGGCTCAAGGCAGCTCTGCTAATCTGTAAGTCAGAACACCGAACATGAGGTTCCTGAAAGGATTCCCAGGGACTTCCCAACATAGAAAACAGCACACAAACCGTCAGAGACTTCCACTCTGAATCAGCTGCAAAACACACTGAGAGACTGTTCACCTAACCCTCAACCTGTTTTACTGTAAACTTGGCTATGATTGGATAATTCAGCTTAAGGCTAACAATGATTGGACAATTCACAGTGAGGATGATGCATGACCCAATTTCCCCACTTCCGCAGGAAACATTAAAGAGTTCAAGATATCTCCCTACCCTCCCCCAAGCTGTGCTTTCACACAGATATCCACTGATGCACACACACACGCATGCGACGTGAGCAGAAAATGTTCGCCAGCTCACACTAGCACACATAGAGGGAATATTGACTCCGATGCGAACCACGCAAGATACCCTGACAGTGACAGAATCTATAACAGTTTTTTCTTTTTAACAGATGAAATGATCTTGGATTTAGAGGCAGCCAGCTCTGTGTCCACACCAGCTCCAGGTGCAAGGAAGGCAGGTCAGGAAATACCTTCATAGTTGTTGGATATGACATGCAGACATAAAAACCTTTACCAGAAATAACCCATTTCTTTGAAACACTTTGTAATGCAGTTGGGATCCGCTGACTGACTTCAGGGAACCTTACGCTTTAAAACCACATGTGTGCAGTATGTTTTCAGGAGGTTCCACTTCACTATCACATTCTCTGTTGTCGGTGGCTATATTTTATCTATTTTCTGCCTTCCATGGTCTTCACTTTCATGAACAACACTGCAAGGGCCTGTTTCTCTTAGGCCTGGTTTGATGGCAGAATATAATACTGTCTTTGATGTGTTATGAAAAAAAAAGCATAAAAATCAGCCCTGTCACAGAGAACCATACTGAAATTGAACTCCATAGCACCTAATTCACTATCATCATCATTATCATCATCCATTATTGCATTTAGAAATATGTCACATGATCTTTGGTGATACTTACTGGAGCATGGTTCTGTAGCAGCTGTTGACGGGACTATAATTTTAATCTTAATCTGTAGCAGCAGTAGGGGAAAAAAGACATAAAAATAACCCCCAAACAACTCTGACACATATCCACCCGACTGGGGATGATCATCAGCGATAATACTTTTTTTTAAAACTTTTTTTTTTAATAACCTGAATATGTAGAACAGAAAAAGACATTTGTCTCTGAATGGAAATCTGCAGTGTACACTCTTAATGTCATTACTCATTGTCAGTTCTGCCTTTCATGCAGTTCACTCTTGAACCTCATCCACCGAGGCAAAATCAGAATGTAAATGCATTTTGTACAGCCTTTAATGAAAAGAACAGGCACAAACTACAGTTTTAGAACAGTGGATATATGTTAATTTATCAACACAGCACATATAAAATTAACAAAGCACAAACACAAAAGAGTATGTCAAGTACAAGGTATCTAAAATCATACACGCCAGTACTATGAATCAGTAATCATGTTGATAGAGAATCACTGAATTCATGGGCAATACATTCCACACACTTCTCATCCCCAGCTATCACTGTCTGAAAGCACCCCTCCCATCAAACTTTCAGAAATCGTAGAAGTGGCTACTCTTCATTCCAGCAATCCCACATAAATGCTCACAATCTGATCTCAAATATAAACACAACAGCTTTGCTGTATCTGTACTGATTATGTTTGCACAAAGTCACTAGAAAAGCCAAATACTGGTGGCATTAAAAACTTGTGTCTTCTTATTTCAGGCATACCCATGACACTGACCACCCGGGGTGTGAAGAGGAGATCCGCGGCATCAGAGAAGCAAATGAAATATGATGCTGGCTTACAACAGCAAAGTGACAGCCAGGTGGAAACCGACAAATGTTGGACAGAGTTTTACAAGAGTGCAGCTGCTCTGAACAATCCCCGAATTGAGAGAGAAACTGCTCTGAACAATCTAAGAATTGGGAGAGAACACAATTAGAAATTCTGAAATGTAAATGAGAGCTTGGTTTAGAGTAATGCTTGATTTCACGATTTGCACAACTGTAAGATTGCTCAACCTCCCATTATTTTTACAGAGAGTTGTGACACGTTTAGTTCTCAAGTAATGCTTGACAGAAAGTT
>JADBJO010013854.1:0-7500 GCA_016801955.1 Conus betulinus
TAGGCCATCGACGACCCTTCGCCATCGCACTCTGTTCTGGGCTGTTCTGGTCATTCCAGTCCAGTTGGTCCCCTGTTTTTTCACTTCCGCCTCAGTGTCCGCCTCCAGCTGTTTGGAGGGCCGGCCTCCTCTCTCCTCTTTCCCTGTGGGTTCCAGGTCAGGGCTTGGCGTGGTGGTGCTGGACGCTGGCTTCCTGAGGGTGTGTCCGATCCAGCCCCACTTCCTGCTCTTGTCGGCTCGTGTTCAGCGGTATTTTTCTTCTCTCTCCTTGTTTCCAGCTTGTGATGGTGTCGGCCCGAGATCCAGTCCTTGTGCTGGGTCTTCTTCTTGCCAAGGAGATCTTTTCACATGTGGTCATGCCAGAGCTTCACTGCAGTGTTCTCACTGGTGTCTCGATGTCCGTCTCACCTGTCTTCTATCAGCTCTTGTAACGGCTGGAACCTTTTGGGAAAGGCTGATCTGGAATGCTGCCCGTGTGTCCCTGTTTCTGAGCAGGATCCGACATTTGTTTCCTTGTCCGTGTGTTGTTGGCGGTTGGTGATCTCTCTTGAGGCAAAAGTCTCACTGTTTGTTAAAAGGTGGTGGTTGTCTGATGACACGTCAGCACCTCTCATCACTCGTACCATCCTGCCAGTGACTCCTGAAACTTGCGGCTATGCAAAATGTGGTCAAGCTGGTTCTCCGTGATGATTATTCAGGGATCTCCATGTGGCCCTTGTCGGATGCGCTTGTGTGAGAAATGCTCCTCCTATCACCAGCTGGTTCAGGGCGCACAGGGCTGCAAAGCGCTCACCATTCTCGTTCATTCTGTCCCATCCGTGTGTCCCCATGATGTCCTCGTATCCTGTGTTGTCCATTCAAATCTTGGCGTTGAAATTATCCCATCAGTATGGTTTATGTCCTTTTGCTCCTCTTCTGTCTATCACTGTCTATAGTTGCTGGTAGAAGTCATCTTTCTTCTCTTCTTCCGCATCATTGGTGGGAGCATAGCACTGGATGATGTTCAGCCTGATGTCATTCTTCTTTGTGGTAAACTTGGCTGTGATGATGCGGGAGTTGACAGGTTCCCCATCCGATGAGTGCCCCCTGCGCCTCCGGTGCCAGCATCAGGGCCACACCCTCAGTGTGGGGGCTCCATCTTCTGTGTGTGTCCTGAGTACAGCAGCTGTTCTCCAGATGAAAGTCTCAGCTTGTTTTGACTGTAGCCACCTTGTCTCACTCAGTCCTAGCACTCCGAATCTTGTAGTTTTTTTCATCTCTCTCGCAACTTGGATGGTTTTTCCTGTTCTCATACATTGTCCTGATGTTCCATGTGGCTACTCTCGTTGTTGTCCTGGGTGTTAGAAGGGGAGTCAGCCTTGCAGCTTCCTTTCGGCTTTCACTGCACCGCGTCATAAGTCTCCGGGATGGAGACCCTTCCTGCCCAGGGTGAATGTTTTTTGTTCGTTGTCGTTGATGCTTCTGTAACTGGTCTTTTTTTTTTTTACAGGTAGGGTTGTTAGCCCTACGCAACCCCTTTTCTCCTCGGGGCGAGGTAGTTCTATGCCCAACCCACAGGGCCATCATGCAATGACATGAAGAAGTTTATTCCAGTCCTGCTACAAAATAACATGCATTGTAGTTTTAAATCAGTGCTCTAACCTATGACTTTTAATTTCATCAGAACACAGAGACCAGTTTTTTTTTTTTCGTATAATATCACTTCGTGTGGAAAGACGTAAATTAATCACACACACACACCACCCACACACCCACCACACACACACACACACTAAAACAGTAAGTCCACACACACAAACACACACCACACACACCCACACAACACATAACACACACACACACGCACGCACGCACAAGCACGCACGCACGCACGCACGCCACGGCTCGCACACACACACACACACACACACACACACTGCACACACACACACACCACACACACACACACACACACACACACACACAACACAACACACACAACACACACACCACACACACGCACCACACACACACTAACACAGTAAGTCATCCACACACACACACACACACACAACACTACACGACACAACTAAAACAGTAATCACAACACACACACACACGCGCGCGCGCGCGCTCGCTCGCACACACACACACACACACACACACACACACACACACTCTCCTCTCTCTCTCTCTCTCTCTCTCCCCTTGCTTCGCTACATAGTACGTCACACACACACACACACACCACACACACACAGACCCCACACACGCACAGGCGCGCGCGCACGCACACACACACCCCACACACGCACGCACGCACCCACGCACGCGCGCCACGCACGCACGCACGCACGCCACGCAAACAAGGCTTTTGGATCCAAACCGAAACGATGGACTACCTATCGGATTTCTATAGCTGTTCACATCACGCCATTCTTTTTAAAGAGACGCTGTTAACTGTGCGTGCGTGTGTGGTGTGTGTGTTTGTGGGTGTGTGGTGTAAAGGTGGTGTGTTTGTGTGTGTATTTGTGCGTGTGTGTGTGTTTGTGTTGTGTGTGTGTGTTGTGTGTGTGTGTGTGCGGTGCGCGTGGCGTTTGTCCGTGCGCGCGCGTGCGAGCGAGCGCGTGCGTGGCGAGTGTGGTGTGCGTGCGTGCGTGCGCGCGCTGGCGTGTGTGAGTGTGTGCGTGTGTGTGAAGTTCGCCAGGAGGGAAGAGGAAAATAGAACACCAGTATCTTCCACACCCGACAACTCCCCATCTCTCCTTTCCCTCCCCACACCCGACAACTCCCCATCTCCTTTCCCTCCCCTCACCCGACAACGCCCCATCTCCTTTCCCTCCCCTCACCCGACAAACCCCCATCTCCTTTCCTCCCCTCACCCGACAACTCCCCATCTCCTTCCTTTCCCTCCCCACACCCGCCAACTCCCCATCTCCTTTCCCTCCCCTCACCCGACAACTCCCCATCTCCTTTCCTTTCCCTCACACAACCCGCCAACTCCCCATCTCCTTTCCCCCCCCCACCCGACAACTCCCCACCATCTCCTTTCCCTCCCTCACCCGACAACTCCCCATCTCCTTTCCCTCCCCTCACCCGACAACTCCCCATCTCCTTTCCCTCCCCACACCCGACAACTCCCCATCTCCTTTCCCTCCCCACACCCGCCCACTCCCCATCTCCTTTCCCTCCCCCACACCCGCCAACTCCCCATCTCCTTTCCCTCCCCTCACCGCCAACTCCCCATCTCCTTTCCCTCCCCCACACCCGACAACTCCCCATCTCCTTTCCCTCCCCTCACCCGACAACTCCCCATCTCCTTTTCCTCCCCCTCCCCGACAACCTCCCATCTCCTTTCCCTCGCCCTCACCCGACAACTCCCCATCTCCTTTCCCTCCCCTCACCCGACAACTCCCCATCTCCTTTCCCTCCCCTCACCCGACAACTCCCCATCTCCTTTCCTTTCCCTCCCCACACCCGACAACTCCCCATCTCCTTTCCCTCCCCACACCCGCCAACTCCCCATCTCCTTTCCCTCCCCACACCCGCCAACTCCCCATCTCCTTTCCCCTCCCCTCACCCGACAACTCCCCATCTCCTTTCCTTTCCCTCCCCACACCCGACAACTCCCCATCTCCTTTCCCTCCCCACACCCGACAACTCCCCATCTCCTTTCCCTCCCCTCACCCGACAACTCCCCCATCTCCTTTCCCTCCCCACACCCGACAACTCCCCATCTCCTTTCCCTCCCCTCACCCGACAACTCCCCATCTCCTTTCCCTCCCCTCACCGACAACTCCCCATCTCCTTTCCCTCCCACACCCGCCAACTCCCATCTCCTTTCCCTCCCCTCACCCGACAACTCCCATCTCCTTTTCCCTCCCCTCACCCGACAACTCCCCATCTCCTTTCCTTTCCCTCCCCACACCCGCCAAACTCCCATCTCCTTCTCCCTCCCCTCACCCGACAATCTCCATCTCCTTTCCCTCCCCTCCATCACCTTCTCCTATCGTCTGCTCTGCATTCGATAGTGACACGAGTACACACGAGTTATGCTGACAAAAAGCGACCACGGCTATGATGGAGTAAGGGACAAAGATGTCGTCTGTGATGAGAACAAAAGACAGTGACCCGCGATTTCCAGTTTTTTAAAACGTTAAGTTCGCTAATAACAAGTTCCTTCACTGTTCACATTATCTGCTGAAGCGCAGGCGCGCGGGCTCGCGCTCGCGGCGGGCACGCACGCACGCAGTACGCACACACACACACACACAGTAGCACAGTCACACACACTAGCACAGTCTCTCTCTCTCTCTCTCTCTCTCTCTCTCTCTCTCTCTCTCACACACACACACACACACACACACACACACACACACGCACGCACACATGTACACAAACACGCGCGCGCACGCACACACGTACACAGTGGGGCGCGCGCGCGCGCACGCACACACACACACACACAACACACACACACACACACAGAGAGAGAGAGAGAGAGAGAGGTGACAGACAGACACAGACAGACAGACAAACAGGCAGACAGACAGGCAGAGAGAGACAGAGAGAGACAAAGAGAGATAAAGAGTTTTCCAGCAACCCATCGCATCAACAAAACAAGTTTTCAAGATTATTTTCTTAGCGCTCACCTAGGCAAACAAGAGTAGATAACGCAGTCAACACGTAGTTTTCACGAAGCCCGTCAACACAAGCTGTTGTTCACACGAATCTTAATCGAAAATTCAGATCAAACTACAGCCACACAGTCAAGTCATCCAATACAAGCTGACACACAACCTCTATCCTTTTGACCGATCTGACGGTGTCGCTTCACTGACCAGTCGTCGCGCGAACCTGCTGTCCAGCAGAAAGAGAACAAACTAAAAATGAGATCAGCGTCCTCTCTCAGCTGAAAGCCCTTGTGTTTCAAAGCTGCCCCCCCCCCCCCCCCCCCCCACAAATTGCGTGAAAGGTCTAGGACAGAACCACCATACCACGCCATCCGATTATTTCACACAGACACAAAAAGCAGCAAATCCAGCCAATCAGGAGACAGAACGGAGGCACACACCCTCTCCCCTAAACCAACCGACTTCCCTGAATTGTTACAAAAAAGTCGATCAAGGTGAAGGTCAAGTCTGGGTCGCGCTCTCAATGTTCTTATCGTTCTGTCCTCTGAAACGCACTGGAATGAAAGCATGTGCAGGATGGTTGTTCGGATAGTTTCAGATCTTACATACCTAGGACTTAGACAGTGTGTGCGTGTGCGTGTGCGTGTGTGTGTGTGTGTGTGTGTGTGAGAGACAGTGTGTGTGTGTGTGTGTGTGTGTGTGTGTGTGTGAGACAGTGTGTGTGTGTGTGTGTGTGAGACAGTGTGTGTGTGTGTGTGTGTGTGTGTGTGTGTGTGTGTGTGTAGATGCATGCCAGCCTGAGGATTACTTCTGGAACTGTTGATCTGGTGAAGATGGTAGGTTTATTTGACTTTGTGGATATTAGTAGCTGAAAAACGTAAACATAAAATAAATGAATAAATAACAAGCCCTCCGTGGTCTTTTCAAAAGGATCCACCATTGTACTCCAGTGGATTCCATCCCACTGTGGGATCACTGGGAATGAGAAGGCTGACGCTCTGTCCAAGGCAGGCAGCTATAACTATGGAGCAGTTTGGCCCCCCAGTGAGCTACAGAGAGGCCCAAACTATCATCATCAGCCAATATCAAAACCAGTGGAAAAGAAGGCTGGGCGCAGACAGAGGTGCTGATCCAATCCACTGGCCACTGAGGTACCAGCAAACAGTCCTCTTGAGACTGAGAACTGACCACTGCCCACTGCTGAGCCACCTCAGCCGAATTAAGATTGTCCACAGAGACAAAAATCGGTGTGCTACTGGTTCTCAGACCCTAGAACACACCCTCCAACACTGTCCAGCCCATGGTGTTCTACGGCGTCAAAAAAAGAAAAGAAACAAAACAAACAACAAACACCCAACACCTCGACCGCAGAAGAAGACTGTGGAGATGTATTCAAAGATGAACTACCTTTAAAACAAACCCCCGTTCTAATGTCACGTCGCAACAAACCACATCGATATCTACATCAATCACGATGACCTCATTTCTTTATTTCACACACACACACACACACACACACACACACACACACACACACACGCACGCATACAAACACGCACACACACACACACACACACACACACACACACACACACACACATATATACACACACATACGCGCGCGCGCGCGCGCGCACTCATTTGATCGTGTCGCCCAGCCGGGAGCAAAATGTAATCCCGGTTTTGCATATAATACTACTCTTCATCCTTCTAGTCGCATGCCACCCCTGCCCCCATGATCCTCTTCCCCCCCCCCCCCCCCCCCCCCCCCCCCCCCCCCTCCCCCCTCCTTTTACATAACTCGCGCGCGGTCCAGTCTTATCGAAAACAGGCTGTCGTCGTGTACTGACCTACTTTGACACTCTTGGACCACTTCGTTCCATGACCCAGGCTCCTAAGAGTACAAATTGTCCCCGTTTTCTTCACTAATCCTGTACTCTCTCTCTCTCTCTCTCTCTCTCTCTTGGGAGTGGTTTCCCTTTTTTTTTTTTTTTTGTCTGGCTCCCAAGCGAGATCTTTTCCGGCCGCTCCGGTAAATTTCAAATTTGCATCAACTGTCAAATCGTCCAGCAGGCCTGTTGAAGGTGCTTCCCTCTACTTTAGAAGCGACACTCAATGCTACGCTAGCAGAAAATGACGTTGTCTTCGTACAAAAATAGAGGGCAGAGGAAAACAAACGGTCGTCATTCTGCGTTTGACTACAATTACCGAACATCCCCTGTCAGGCTGACCCGAAAGCCATAGCATCGCGGTATCGCCGTAAATGCCCGTCACAGGTGAACAGGGATAGGCACGGAGCAGAGAGCTACAGAAACAGTCAGAAGAAAAAGGAGAGTGAAAACTTATCTTCTCCATCTAGATTAGTTGTGTCGACACCACCTACTTTTATGTTACGGTGTGAACAGAACCAGAGAGAGCCCCGCTACATGTGGTGACATCTAGAAATGTGACAATCATCTCCGTCCGTCTGTAACTTCAGCCTGCACAAGACACACGGCACAGTGACATCAAAAAAAGAGATCGACATGGAGCAGTGTGACAAAGAATCGGAGTGTGTGTAAGTGCGTGGTTGGTGTGATGTGTGTGTGTGTGTGTGTGTGTGTGTGTGTGTGTGTGTGTGTGTGTAGTGTGTGGTGTGTGTGTGTGTGTGTGTGTGTGTGTGTGTGTGTGTGTGTAAGTGCGTGGTTGGTGTGATGTGTGTGTGTGTGTGTGTGTGTGTGTGTGTGTGTGTGTGTGTGGTTGGTGTGATGTGTGGTGTGGTGTGTGTGTGTGTGTGTGTGTGTGTGTGTGTGTGTGTGTGTGCAATTTAAAGTGGTCCTTTTTGTGTCAATCTTTGAAATGATGTTTTTCTTCTTAAATAAACAAAAAAATTGTCGACAGATCGCCA
>JADBJO010013854.1:10000-31872 GCA_016801955.1 Conus betulinus
TGTGTGTGTGTGTGTGTGTGTGTGTGTGTGTGTGTGTGTATGTGTTATGTGTATGTGTGTGTATGTGTGTGTCTGTATGTGTATGTGTGTGTGTGTATGTGTGCGTGTGCGTGCGCGCGCGCGCGCGCGCGTGTGTGCATGTGTGTATGTGTGTGTGTATGTGTATGTGTATGTATGTGTGTATGTGTATGTGTGTGTGTGTATGTGAGTGTGTGTGTGTGTGTGTGTGTGTGGGTGTGTGTGTGTGTGTGTGTAAGTGTGTGTGTGTGTGTGTAAGTGTGTGTTTGTGTGAGTGTGTGCGTGCGTGTGTACGTCCGTGCGCGCGCGCGCGCTCGCGCGCGCGTGTGTATACGTCTGTGTATGTGATCAGGACCGCCTCTGCACTGAGCAAAAACGTTCATTTCGCAAACATGTCAGCCTATATAAAATATTGCGCGTTTTCTTTTTTTTCTTTTTTTTTTAACGTTTATACGTTGTCGCTTTATTGGTCTCTCTGGATATATAGTTTAATTTTGTAACCTCTGAGGCTTGTTCAGTATTTTGCGGTTTCCTTCAAAGGGTTTCATTTTCCTTGATGTGCATTTGTTAATTTGTCAATTTTGAAATAATGATTTAATGATAGATAATAGATAACCAGTCCTACTACGATAGATAATTCACAGTCTTTATCATTATATTGCATGCATTCCTCTGCCTATCATTTTGTGCCTAAGCAGACTGTGCTTAAGATTGTGGTTGGAACATTGACTGACAGCACTGCAACACAATGCCTTCTGCGTTTTGACATAGGCCCCTCACAGGAGGGGCTTCTTGTAGGATTTTTCAGTATCAACAATGCTAAAAATAACACTGTTGATGTTGCAACAATTCTACACGACAACGCTAATAACTTTCATGTCTTTTGTATTGCTGAATCTCCATTAACAGATTTGACTCCAGATTCCGATATGTATATGCCTAACTATAATACAAATCGACTTGACCCGGTCATATCTAAATCCACCGGTACTTTTATATTGTTCAAATTCAGTCAGTTTAAAAGATTGTCCTATTTAGAAAATTAATGTATAACATTTTACAGCATTGAATCTGTTGGGATAGAAATTACTCTTAGACATTGTTAACCGATTTGGGTAGGATTTCTATACAGAAACCCATCCAAAACCAGCGACTGGTATGACAAGTTTCATTCAATGATGCTGCAATGATGGAGTCCACAGGAATAGTTCTTTTGGGTGATTCTAATATAGATTTAACAATACCTGGGAACGAAATGGAGTCGCTTTGTGCTGTGTATGGGTTATAACAATGATTGATCGACCGACACGTATAACTGAACATATTGCAACTCTAACTGATCATATTTACATCAACACAAAAGCTAAGATAGTGGGAATGTGTTGTGTACAAACCGGATGCAGTGACCATTCGTCTGTTTACTTAAAATGGATGAAGAAAGGTGTCAAATTTGTTAAACTGGGGGTATAAGGAAATCTTTTATAGATGTCTTACACATTCTGAAAGAAACGCGTTCCTCGATGATTTACTTCTCTCAGAATTAGATTAGATTTAACAGGTAAGAAAGCCTGATGATGCTGTTAACGTCTGGATTAATAAGTTGAATCCAGTATATAACAGACATGCTCCTTTTGTAAGAAAAAGAGCGAAACATGTAATGAAACAACATTGGTTGACTAAGGAAATAAGACCATAAAAGACAAAAAAAGGCCACTTACTCAAGTCAAAGGGCAAGGATTAATTCAGAAAACAAGAAATAAAGTAAACTCTATGAAACGAATATTTTTCATGGATTTTTTTTTCTTCTACGCAGTGAACTAGAAAGCTACTAAGGTTTTAAACAATAGTAAATCAATTCTTCTCAAAATCCAATAAAAGAATTATCACCAGAAGATTAAAATTTCATTTTGCGAATGTTGCTGATAATAAATTTTAAAAGAAAGTAATGAAACGATTTACAAGTTCAAAATATTGTCGTTAAATATATCGCTTTGGTTTTCACCATACTGTCAATTTCAGTAAATGAAGTATGTAATGGGTTGCTGAATTTAAAACAACCAGGAACCAGAGACTTGGACGGAATCGATGGAAAGATACTGAGAATCTCTTCAACGGTTATCGCTGATACACTCACTATGCCTGTAATCACTGCATTGAAAAAGAATGTTTCCCCCATAAGATTTAACAAGCCGAAGTCATACCTTTGTTCAAGAATCAAGATCCTGCCAATCCCTTTAATTATAGACCTATCTCAATTCTTTCCGTTTTGTCAAAACCACTTGAAGGACATGTTCAAAGAGGTATTCTCGACTGGAATATTATGATCTAATTCATGAAAATCAAGCAGGTTTTCAGCAAAAATCATTCTTGCCATACATCACTAATAGAGCTTATGGATGAATATCTATCTAGTATAAACAACAATGAATTTACGGAAGTTCTTTTTGTTGATTTTGCTGAGGCTTTCGACGTTATCAGCCATTCACATCTTATTGTTAAAAAAGAAAAAAAAAAGACGACGACGACGAAAAGAAAAGCTTACATATTATGAACTATCAAATAAGATTATACAGTTTATTAGATCTTTTCTTACCGATCACCAACAACTCGTTGAAAATAGTTCCAACAGGTCTGAGTTAATTCCTTTGGAATTTGGTGTTCCTCAAGGATTTGTGTAATGACTCCTCTTATTTTCTATCTAAGTAAATGACTTGCCTATATATGTAAAATGCGGTTGTTATTTGCTTGCTGCAATCAAATAGAGCTAATTCCACTACTTTAGTAAACAACTTTCAGAGCATATATCAATAGAAATATAAGGATAGAAATTAACCACATGGCCCTCAATGCAAATAAAACAAATTACATGTTTGTGACCACACGTCACAACGGCAGAAAATGAGTCCCCCCTTTGATTTATTATATGTCAAAGACTAAATGACCGAGAAGGTAACATCTCGTGATGTATCAGAGGTTATTATTGACACTGACTTATCATGGTATAATCACATTACTGATCTTGAAAAACGTATATTCAAAACAACTGATTAATTTACAACAACAAAACATTTTCTGAATCTTCAAACCAGGAAGTTATTCTTTCACGCACACATTTTCTCTCTTATTAATCATGCGTCCACCTTATGGGATAAGTCTAGTGAAACTAATTTGAAACAATAAGTCGTCTGCATAACAGAGCTATAAAGAAAATACAGCTGAAATGTACTGCTTTGACAGGAAACTATTACAAAACATTAGATATTCTGCCGTTTAAAGATAAGACTCTTATTCAACAAATATATGTTAAAATGTAGTGAAGGGAACAGCTAAAAAAAAAAAAAAAGTCACCCAAAACTACGTAATCAATGAAAATAGACTTTCACATGCATACCTCCCCCCCCCCCCCCCCCCCCCCACACACACACACCCACACACGCTGGCACCCCAATCACGCAGGCACCCAACTTAAGGACTGTCTTTTTCCGCTGCCCACCCGAATGTGTTGTTGTTCTGGTGAGACTGGGTAGTGTAAGATAGGTCTCCTACCCCTACTCCCTGGTTTGCCATACCCAGTCCCCGTTGGTGGGTATGGACATCAACCCTGAATGTAACTACCCAAATGAAAAACACCAAGAAAAGTGTGTCATCTACCTCGTATCTAATTTTAACTTCTTTTCATGTGCAATCTGCTTCGTCTAAAATAAAACAAAAAAAAAAACAAAAAAAACAAAAACAAAAAAAACGGGGTCGACGTTTTTTTAGAGATCGGAGAGAAATGGGTTAAAGATAATCAGTATCATTATAGTTTATTTCTGTTTGAACTCCGTGCACGACGAATGGTTAGATCTTCGAACTGATTTCATTCTGCGCCGAGGTGACGTGAATTATGTCGTGATGACTACTGGCTTACGCACTCCCAACTTACACAATTGCACGCGCGCGCACGCACGCACGCAAACACGCACGCGCACGCGCGCGCGCGTACACACACGCACAGGCACACACACACACACACACACACACACACACACACACACACACACACACACACACGTGCGCGCGCGCGCGTGGTGTGATTCAACATTCCTGCGAGCCAAGCTCCAGGTAAAAAATAAAAATAACATGATGGTCGTGGATGGTGACGCTACGGGTCACCATGCCAGAGAGAAGCCAGCAGACACAGGACTCCCCACAGAGTACTGTCCATCACAATCCCCTGACCTGAAACAACGTCATAGAGAAAGTTGGGGACATGCTCCAGAGGACCCTGCCCCCCTCCCTCCCCCCTCCCTCCACTCAGCACCACCGTAGCTGCCCAAAGTGGATGAGATCGGAATGGAGATGGTCCGGGCTGCTCGTGGAGAACACGATAACGACCAAGATAACGACCAAAACAAAGACAAAGATAACGAGAAAAGATGAAGAAAAAAGGTCACGACCGAGATAAAGACAAAGATGGTGACAAAGGTGAAGACAAAGACAAGGATGAAGATAAAGATGAAGGCAAAGATGAAGACAAAGGTCAAAACAAAGATCAAGACAAAGATGGTGACAAAGATGAAGAAAAAGGATGAAGACAAAGATAACGACAGAGATAAAGACAAATATGAAGGCAAAATGAAGAGAAAGACAAAGATAAAGACAAACATGAAGACAAAGTGAAGACGAAGAGAAAGACACAGATAAAGACAAAAGATGAAAGCAAGGTAAGGATAAGAAAAAGCTGAAGACAAATATAAAAACAAAGGTGAAGACAAAGACAAAGAATGCTGTATGTAAGTGAACGGATATCGTTTTGGTTTTGCGTTGTTCTCTCTCTCTCTCTCTCTCTCTCTCTCTCTCTCTCTCTCACACACACACACACACACACACACACAGAGACACACACACACACACACACACACACACACACACACACACACACACACACACAGAGGGAGAGAGAGAGAGAGAGAGTACACACATGAAGATGGATAAGATGGATGCAGACGATGCACACACATGTGACAGGTGGATGCGAACAGGCAAAACTCAAAGAACATATGGTGAGCAGACGTTACACAGAAGTACCGCACACACAGTCACATGCTGAAAAGACTGACCCCAAAGTCCCGACTACAGCTGAGAGGGTGCATTCCCCCCCCCCCCCCCCCCCCCCCCCCCCCGTTAAGCAGAACACACCCCGACCACGAGTGTTGTGTAAAAATCATGAGTGGCCTGACTGAAGTGACGCTGAGATTGCGGCCATTGAACTTTCCACTGACCCACCAGAGGTGCGCTACACAAGATGGGAGCACCAGCCTAGTATGTCGTCGTTCGTTCATTTGAAAACGCTCGATCCGTTTCGTAGCGACAAGGCTACCGTGAGTGTGAAAGCATAAGAATGTCTTGTGGATCATGCGTGTACCCCTTTAAATTCCCTTTCACCCCTGTCCACCTTACACCTATCCTGGAGTCTTGGAAACCGTTTGGGCTCCACAGGAGACGTGGCAGCTTTGTAAAGTTCTGTTCTGTTCCCTGCCAGGCAAATCTCTCGAGGAAGTGCTTGCTCTTGCACTTGGTTTCTGAAGCTCGACCTGTGTGAGCTGTCAGGGAAACAAGCTTAAGAGCAAACTCTCACCCCCGTGAAACATATTCAGCTTTGCAGGCGATAGACTGAAGCAGCTACGATAATTGCCCAATCAGAGCAAAGATGAAAAGGAAAAAGGCGGTTGTGGTCTACGGTGAAGAGGAAAAAATGGCGACAGTTTTTTTTCGTCATTTCATTCCGTTTGGACGACTTTTTGTGTTTTGTCTTCTGTTTGTCCCGTTTGTCTAGGCGGAATAATAATTTTTTTTCAAATTTGTCGGTTTGAAGTTGACCAAAAGGACCGTAAAGCTCAAACTGAGTTGTACAAGACAAGACCAAAAAAAAATCGTCTCTCACTTTGTGGAGGACATTTCGGCAGCACACAGCTCGGAACCAGATATTTCAGCTGAAGAAGAAAAGATATGCGATGTGGACACTGTGTCCGCTTTTGGTTTGAATGTGTCACTTTGACACATCGATCTGCGTATTGCTGTCATGTGAACGGACAGGTGTCCACACAAACTGTTGAAATGAGTTAAAAGAACGAAAGCAAGACAAAAAAGAAAATCTTGTTCGTGGGCTTGACAGAGAGAATCGCTCAAAGTTAATCAGGCTTCAGTTCGTCTCAGTCAGTGAACGCGTTCTCTTTCTGTGGTATCGGCAACATTTCAAGGGTTGTTGACTTGGTTTCATGGCTGTCCCCTCCTCGGTGACGTTATCAGAGATTGCCAGACAACGCGTGACCTTAGGGAATTTTGCTCGGCTTATATTGATTGATTGCTTGCAATTTTTCGAGAAGATTGAGAGAGAGAGACAGAGAGACAGCCAGAGACAGAAGATAGAGCAGACAGACATAAGAGAGGAAGGATTTAGACAGACAGACTCCCGTATATCCAAAGATTCGATCGTCATGAGATACGTAATCTACCTTTGAATGGTTGCAACTGTGATCTAAATAATGGAGTCATTGTGCGCGAAGTGGCGCGATCGGATTGTGTGGCGTGCGTGCGTGCGTAGTTGCGTGCCGTGGTGTGTGTGTGTGAGTGTTGCCGTGCGTGCGGCGCAGAAAAATGCGACTCCGCGTTAGCGATCACGACGCGTGTGTGTGCCGTGCGGAATGTGTGCGTGTCGTGAAAGCGTGGAGGGCTTCACTGTGCATTCCACCTGAGTCCTCCGACTGCTTATCGAGAATATCGGAAAAATTGTGCGCCGATGCCGTGTTGCGCCGCGCGCGATGCGCGACACGTGCGTGTGTGACGTGCGTGCCGATGTGCGTGGCGTGTGTGGTGCGAGTGGTCACGCTGTAACACTGTGACTTGTTGGCGTGACTGTATTAGAAGAGCGATATAAAGACCGACTTGTTGGCGGTGCGTCAGCAGAATCACGCATTAAACATGACTTGCGTGGTGACCTGTCAGCACAATCACGATGTAAACATTATGTGTGGTGACTGGTCACCACAAATCACGATATAAACATGGCTCTACCTGTTCTGACTGTCCTTTTTTCACGATATAAACATCCGAATGTAGTGGTGACTGTCAGAGCCCTCACGATATAAACATGATTTGTTTCCGGTGCCGTGTCAGGCACAATCACGATATAAACATGATTTTGGTTTGTGTTACTGTCAGCACAATCACGATTATAAACATGACTTGTTGTGGTGCTGTCCACACAATCACGATATAAAAATGAACTTGTTGTGGTGACTGTCAGCAAATCACGATATAAACATGATTTGTTGTGGTGACTGTCAGCACCAATCACGATATAAACATGACTTGTCCGTGGTGACTGTGCAGGCCACCATCACGATATAAACATGACTTGTCCGTGGAGTGGACTGTCAGCACAGATCACGAATGATAAACACCAGACTTAGTCGTGGTGACTGTCCAGCACAATCACGCTGATATAAACATGACCCTTGTCGTGGGTGGCGTCTGTCCAGCACAATCCGAATTAATAAACATGATTTGTTTTCGGTGAACGCGGCGCAGCACAATCACGATATAACCCTGAATTTGTTTTCGTGTGACTGTCAGCACAATCACGATATAAAACATGAATTTTTGTGTTTTCGGTGACCTGTCAGCACATCAACGAGATAAAACATGATTTGTTGTGGTTGACGTGTCAGCACAATCACGATATAAACATGATTTGTTGTGGTGAACTGTCCGCCACTCACGCATATAAAACATGATTTTGTTGTGGTACTGTGCAGCACAATCACGATATAACATGAATTGTTTTTGTGGTGACGGCTGTCAGCACAGAAAGAGAGCAACATGTGGATCAGGAGAAGATTTTTCAGTTTGATCGGACAGACACCCACACACACACCACACTGCCCACAACCGACACACACTCCGCAGCACACCCTCACGAACAAGCACACAACCCACTCATGGACTGCACACATACCACAGCACATGTAACACACGCCGCGCCGCGCGGCGCGCGCCGTCGCGCATAACACACACCACACCCCACCACACACACACACACCACACACACACACACATACACACCAGATGACAACATACAGATACACATATAGATATATAGATACAGACCGACAGACAGAACACACGACCGACAGACAGTATTCTTATTGATACTGAGGTTCTTCCCTTTTGTTAAATTGTGAACGAAGGGCGAGAAGAAATTTGTACAGTTCAGCTGCTTTTCCTTCATGTACCAATCCGCGAAAATGTTGACAGACTTGGTCACATCGCTTGACCTGACACAATATTTTCACATTCATAGCGAACGAAACAAAAGAGATAGAGGACGAAAAGCGTTGGCAAAGTTTAAATCAGCCCAGCCTTTTTTTTTTTTTTTTTTTTTTTTTTTTTTTTTCAACCCTGTTTTTAATAATCCCCTCATCTTTTAACACACAACAATATGATGGCGTCCCTTTAAGAGGCACGACGGGCCACAAAGGATATCCTTGTGGACTGCTACCAACCACTGTTTCTGCCACCATGGACTTTAAAACACGGAAGCAGGCTCTGATTAGTAGAATGAAGTGAACGGCATTCTCGCTCGCGCCTAGCTTTGACGCTCAACTCACGGCAGCGAAGCGTTTTTGAATCCTCCTCCCCTTAATCTTGGCGCGACTTGCTGGGCTAATACTGTCGCCTTATAGCCACCATGTTTCAGCTCAAGTTTTTAGTTTTTCTCTCTCCTCTTCTCTCTCTCTCTCTCTCTGCTCTCTCTCTCTCTGTGTGTGTCCTGTGTGTGTGTGTGTGTTGTGTGTGTGGTGTGTGTGTGTGTATTTGTGTGCGTGTGTGTGTGTGTGTGTGTGTGCGTTGTGTTGTGTGTGTGGTGTGTGTGTGTGTGTGTGTGTGTGTGTGTGTGTTTTGCACGTGTGTGTTGGGTTGTGTGTGTGTGTGTGTGTGTGTGTGTGGACATGTGGTTGTTGTATCATGTACGCACACGAAACTGTGGTGTTTGGTTTTGTGTGGATATGGGGTGATGGATGTCCATGATATTTTCCCCCCGTTCTTTACATCTTCCTGAAATCTCCATCCATCAGTTCTGTAAACTCCACAACGACTTTGATGAAAAGAATGTTCCAGCAAAAACAAAAACAAAACAAAACAGAAAAGAAACCGAAAAAAGAAAATAAGGGGGAAACAAAAGAAGAAAAAAAAAAAGAAAGAAGTAGGAAGGAATGAAAAAGAGAGAGAAAACCACCAGAGTATGTTAGAACTTTTGGAGTATCAAACCAAAGTATAACCTTTTCTTTCATCTGTGAAAGTCACACGTTGCGATGATGACGTAGTCATGGCTGTAGAATTCAACGTCTTGAAACAGTTCCAAGTTTTATCACTGACCACAAGCAAATCTTCACATTTTCTCAATTGTCGACGTCAGAGCTTGGTATGCTGTGAAGGATGGGTTGTTTCCGTTTGGAACGTCCGTTCCAGTCATCAACCTTTCTTCTCAAGTGTCCACACGCCCACACAGTATTTCGTTTTGGTCTGTCCAAGTTTTATGTTCACGTTTCAGATTTGATATGTCTTCTCTCGCAACTTCTGTTCACGGAAGGCGAGTCGATCAAACGCAAGATAAGCTTTGCCGTAGTCACAACCGGCAAGTTGCACGAAAAAAAAATATGCGGATTCGATCTTCTTCACAGAGAGAGAGAGCACAGTTTCATTTTATTCACTAGTCACAATGAAATAAGCCGAAACATCTGCTTTCGTATTTTTGCTATGCCAGCGTTTACCGGCCGAAATGCCCGACGCCGAATTATCATCATCGTCATCGTTGTTCGCGGGTCGCGCGGAACACGTTGACCAGGGTTCAGTTCCTGTGAGCTGGGCGAGTGTTTGCTCACGCACCCGCCTTCGTGGGAGATGACACCTGCCGAGTGTCAGAAATCGAGCGCAAGAGCAAGCACTCGACTGAGAGGTTTGGCACCAGGTCCGCAGGACTTTAGAGGAATGGTGGAGTTTTAGGCCTACATGTCCTCACGGTAAAAAAGTTTTAAGGACGAGTTGTTTCTCTGGCGGTAGTCTTTGGGACTTTTAGAGATGCCGCGTGCTCTTACATAGACCACACACACAACATCCCTTCAAAATCCTCTTTCATTTTGGCCGAAAGCACGTTTCTGCGGATCGGTTATGACAGTTCTTCAGCGTTTGTTCATCATCTGGTAGAGAGAGAGCGAGAGAGAGAGAGAGATGGAGAGAGAGAGAGAGAGAGAGAGAGAGAGAGAGGAGAGCGCAAAGGGCTATATCAGGACTGTCTCGTCATCTGGTATCCTTGAATAGAAACGGTAGGACGCAGTTTATGCGGTCATCAGCGAGTCCATGGGAAACACAATTGAACACAATTGAACACCAATTTTAATGTTTCAGGCCTCCGGGCCTATAACAATGTGAGGTGCAGTGCACACATAACAGAAAAAAGGAGAAATGATAACAAAAATATATTTTCGATGTACTAATAATGCTTCTTTATGAGGGTAACTGATTATTCATACTGTATGAGAGATGAGTTCTTCTCTTTTTTTCAAAGCATAATAAATGTACATAGCAATATCTCTTGTAATATGCACATTTCGTTTTGCAAGTAATTGTTTTAGTTCAATAGAGTTCACGTTTTGAAATTGTCTGGCTTCAGTATGTATTTTTCTCTGAAAGGCATATAGCAACTGCATTTTATAGAAAGTGGAGTTCGTTCTCAAGTTTGGTACAAAAAAGGACATACTTGATATTTCTTTGTATTCTGCTATTTACATTCAGGTCGTTTTAAACCCAAGACACGAAATCTTTGGTAAAAACACATTTTAAATTTGTTTAACCGTTAAATAGGTCGATACGGTTCTGGTTGTAAAGAGACTTAAATGAACAATAGGTGCTTGAAGCGATCACTTGAATTTAATTGCTACCCAGTCCTGCTGAAAACATCTACCATCCTTTGCCTAAAAATCTTCTTAAACATATTAACATTTCCGACCCCACCTCCCTACCCACACTTTCAGAAAATCACATATCTATCAAGACAAAACATTTTATATCATATGTCCAATTACTTTTTTATCATTCTATCGACAGTGCTATTCATTCAAAGCTGTCCAATCATGAAAAGATATGCTTGCTTGGGTATTCTATTCAGTCCATATGTTGTAAAGAAAACCAATAGCTAAGTGCTCTTAGTGTGCTGTCTATATAAAGACTATAGCCGACCAGTCTCTCCGTAGACCATTGCATTTGGTGTGTTTAGGGCTAACACCATTAAGTTTTTTTTACAGGCAAACAGATGGACCGCTTCGATAGTTTTTATTGTGTAATACCCCATACTTCTGCAGCGTACAATAGCATTGGCTTCACCATCGTGTCAAATAGTTAAAAAAAATAATAATGATCCATCCTACCCAAATTCCAATTGTGTTTCATATTTTCTATTGTTTTATATTTGGTCCTCCTGAATAGTCATCCAACGCTGCTACAAAAGACAATTAGTAGTAGTCAAGATGAAACCAAGATATTTGTAGCTGGTCACCACTTCAATTGCTCTACCGTTATAGTTCATTTTTACTTTGGACCAAAGACCTCCTTTTCTAAAAATCATACTTTAGTCTTCGTCAGATCTTACTTGTTAGACCCAATTTATCAGACGCGTATCTGCAAATTGTTATTTGGTTTTGTAAACCTGAAGGGGTAGAAAGCAATTTAAAGCGATATCATCCGAAAAAAGCAAGGGAGAGGAAAATTTCTCTTAAAGAAGGAAGAAACTGGAAAGCCCGTGTTTTCCTTACCTATTCACTTCTCCTGACCACTTCAGTTATAAGCAAGGGAGAAGATCATGGGGAGATAACAAGCACCCCTTGCTTCAGACCGCCAGGGCATTCAAAGAACTCTGATATGTCAGAGCCCCATTTAACGCGTCGGATCGAACAGATTTATATATCCTGCAGCATATTTAACATTTTAGTAGGATGTATTAACTTTTTTCTAGCACTTTTCCATAAACTTTCTCGGTTGTAAATGTATCGAACGCTTTCATGTAGTCCCGTGAAAGCTATGTATAGTTTTTTTCCACTTGGCGTTCTCGTTAATAAGAGAGAGAGAGAGAGATGGAGAGAGAGAGAGACTGAGGAGAGAGCGATTTGCCGGAGATGGAGAGAGAGAAGAGAGAGAGCGAGAGAGAGAGAGAGCGTGTGGTATGTGTGAGGAGAGAGAGAGGAGAGAGAGTAGAGAGAGCGAGAGAGTGTGTGTGTGGTGTGGGTGTGTGTGTGTTTGTGAGAGAGAGCGAGAGATTGTGTGTTTGGGTATGTGTGTGGTGTGTGTGGGTGTGTGTGTGTGTGTGTGTGTGGTGGTGTGTGTGTGTTGTGTGGGTGTGAGAGAGAGAGAGAGAGAGAGAGAGAGAGGAGAGAGAGTATCTCACAGGCACAGCCTTAAAAAGAAATAGATACAGAAAATGTTCATAAACACACCAGGACTATTACTCCCTATACACACCACACACAAGCACTAACCATACACGCATGCCCGAGTGCGGAGCGCGGCGCAGCGCGCCCAACACCACACACACACGACACACCACACAACACAAACAAAACAAACAAACAACAAACAGACAATTATATAATACACACCGTGCGCGTGCACCAAAGACGCATAAACGTGCACATATTACCCACTTACGTGCGAGGACTCCCCCCCCCCCTCCCCCCGGTCAACGATCACCCCCCCCCCCCCCCCCCCCCCACCCCACACACACACCACTGCCACACACCCACACACCACACACAACCTACACACACACACACACACACACCACACACAACAAACACACACCCGCACGCGCACAACTACACACACACACACACACACACACACCACACACAACACACACACACACACACATGCCCGCGCACTTTACCTAACGCCGCAAGCACTAAGCAAGCGCGGAACACGCAGACACCCATAACAAGAGCGAGAGATGAGAGAGAGAGAGAGAGAGCGCGCGGAGAGAGAGAGAGGAGGAGAGAGTAGAGAGAGAGAGAGAGAACACATTCACCACTTCCAACCATTGGAAGCCGTCGACTGTCGTGGGTCGATCGAGATGCTATGCCTTCATGGGTGATCGAACTATTGTGAACACAGAGTTCTATCGCGCATAAGGCAAACCACCCGACAACACATCCACCTGCCTACCCAGCTACACGCACACACACACACACACACACACACACACACACACACACACACACACACACACACACACACACACACACACACACTACTTACATACACACACCATCTACTTACACACACCACACATACCACATATTACTTACACCCACACACCCCCACACACCCACCCACCACCCACACCACCCACACCACACACCCCACCACACACACACACACACACACACACACACACACACACACACACACACACACACACACACAATCCATAAACGGCGTCTCTGGCGACTTGGCTTACGAAGATAGCTATCGTTGCAGCTGTAAAGAAATCTATGTCGTTGATACTGACAGAAAGAAAGAAAGAAAGAAGGAAAAAAAATTGATATTGATTCAAACAGACTGAGGAAAGGCGAGCTCTGTCGGGCTATATACTATAGCATACTATTTACAACTGTTTGATGAAGAATATTGGCATGGCACTTTACCGCTAAAAATATCTGCTCGCTGTTATATGTCGTGGGCCCATCGTTACGTGGTGTCCGAAAAGTTTGCCAAGTGGGGTGGGGGTGGGGGGGGGTGGGGGGGGGGGGGGGGGGGTGAGGGGGAGATGCAGGTGCTTGTCTGTCTTATTGCAGTCCGCGCGTTGGATCGAGCGTATAACACCGAGCCAGAATCAGAAAAGGGAAAAAAACTGGACAGAGTGGCAGCCCACTAGAGAGTTGTCGTTGATGGCAATGCTCCTTCGAGTGCGAAAAGTTTAGACTGGTAAGTTTAAAAGCCCGGAGTTTGTTGACACCAAGCGGCCCTGGGCGATGTGTAATAGTTTCAGTTTCAATTTTTGATCATGATAGTCCCAGCTGACTACGCAAATCCTTTCAGGATTGTCAAACTCACACACGAAAAAAAAGGTGACATTACAGAACAAGTCAGATAATCGAAACAAAATAGATTCTGAACAAATAAGAGATATACAACGAAAGCGATTATAAACAAATTGTCTGAGCTATTGACATCTTACAGCATATCAAATTAGGCTGTGCAACCAGTGCCAGACATTCCATTTTGACTTATCGTACCCAGATTCTATAACAATCGTAAGAAACTGATCTTTAAAAAAAAAAATCAAATGACACAAAGAATACATGAAAAAAAAGCTATGTAGACAATAGAGACTGCACAATGCTAGTGACCACTGTGGCCTGTGTGTGTAATATTCACCATTTTCTCGTCAGTTTATAAGAACCTGAAAAGCCGGTATGCCATAAACTGCTATAACATAAAATAACCACAAAAAAAAAAAAAAAAAAAGGATATTTCCAGAACGAAGACAGGAAAACGGTCACACAAAGATCAGGAAAAAGTATACGACAGTAAAAACAACATCAACAACAACAAAAAACAAAAACAAAAACAAAAACAAAACACACACAAATGATTTTTTTAAAGTGATAAACAGTGACAGAGAAGAGAAAGTTACAGGCACAGAAGTTCCAGAAGGTGGGGGCGCTTTTCTTACTAAAACAGCACCAAGCAATAGCCTTGCAGAAATCGTAACAGTTAAAAACGGAAAAACAAATAAAGAAACAAACAAAACAAAAAAGTAAATAACACACTCTCTCTCTCTCTCTCTCTCTCTCTCTCTCTCTCTCTCTCTCTCTCTCTCTCTCTCTCTCTCTCTCTCTCTAATATAACAATTTTTGTGAAAAAGACGTAAAACGAATGTACCCACTACTGCACACACCCTCTGGTTTGGGTATATGGAGACCACCGCATTTCTCTTGACCAAACAAACAAGATGTCTAACCTGTCATTTGGAAACGTGAAGCGAATTCTACCGTGCGAGTCCCTGGCTTGAATAAGGTCATGTTTTGAACCGTCTTCTGTGGCTGGCTTGTGCCATGTTCAGCGCAGGTGATGCCCTCTGCTCTTCTGAAGTATGCCGTCTTAACTGCATGCATCTTCCTTCGCAGTTCTCCTTCTTCTTTGTGTTTGTTTGGGTTTTTTTGGTTTTTTTGTGTTTGTTTGTTTGTTTGTTTGTTTTGACTGTCCCATCTTCTGTGTCATCTTAGTGGCATTGTATCCACGCCGCTCATTCTGACCCCCCGTCAACAGCCACAGCCAGGCCTGTCCCACCGCAGCCCCGGCACCGGCAATCCACAGGGAGCAGTCGATGTCAAGAGGCAATCCACAGGGTGCAGACACTGTACTGCTGCCGAGTCACTCCGGTGGTGTTCAGTGGCGCCTGTTCTGATCTAACACACGCAGAACACCACCCTCTAAGCCCCCTACTGACGACAATAATTGCTTAGTCGCGGAGCCGGCGTGAGTGAACTCTCCCTCCAGAGGGCGCCACCACGTCCGTTCAACGACAGCACCCATGAGTTTGCCTAAACCTGTGACCCCGTTGGAATCAAAGTAAGAAGAAGACTTCCAAACAGAGGTCACCACGCATGAGAGAGAGCAGGGAATGAAGGGCCACAGAAATTCGGACTTTTTTTTTTTAATGCTGATCGATGAGAATGAGCATGATGAAGATGATGCTACGGATTTCCACTCCGGTCTGAGACTACATGACAGGGCTGTACTCTACGCTTCCTTTCATAATATATCCCGGCGTCAACCAGACCCGGGAGATACAGACGTCTGCAGTGTTGGTCAGGAAATTTGAGCAACACTTTTTGAGTCGCATCCATTAAGTGGATGAAACTCGACTGTGTGGTCCCAGTCTTCCCAGCAGAGCCCGTAGCAATCTCAACTCTGGGTAGGAGCCTGTTGGGGCAGAAAAATTCCACATAGGCTCTGATGGGAATCGAACCTGCGACCTCCCAGCCGTGAGTCTTCCTTCGTAATTTCGCTGTCAGAGTTCTTGATTTGCATCCATGTAGGAAGATTGACAGCACCATAGAAAGCATCACCTGCAGTTTACATCTCGGAGCCACGTTCTTGTTTCGCTAGAGCAGCTCTAGTTTTGCCAGGCCTGCTGCTGTTTGAGTAGCCTGTGCTGAAGAAAATGCCTCTGATCAGCTTAGTCTCAGACGAAGAAATTTTTTATTTCTACCCTTTCTGACCAAGCACCGTTTTTTCCACACGAGTCAGGTACTCAAGTCTAGGAGAAAGAACAACTCTGATTTTAAACGAGGGTTTCAAAGAAAAAAAAGCTCATTAGTTTCTGTCGGCTGTCTGCGCAAGGGTACGAAAATCTTGTACATCATTTTTGCCTTGCAATTACCTTGGGAAATGGAAAGGTTGCGGGAAGACAGAAGACTATTCATGTATGAATTTTGAAAGGAATTTAAAGTAAATCCGCCAGTTAACAGGGACAAACAAATAAAAAAGACAAAACACGACGCGTTTTGACCTCTTAGGTCTTCTTCAGGCAACTTAAACAACATTCAGGACAATGAAAACGAATTTTCGCCGAATATGAGAAGATAGGTAATTGCTCATTCTTCGTTTTCATTGTCCTAAACGTTGTTTATCTTTCCTGGAGAAGACCAAAGAGGTCGAAACGGGGCGTGTTTTGTCTCGTAACTTGTTTGTCCCTGTTCACTGGCAGATTTACTTTAAATTCCTTTAGACATAATTTGTTTCAATCTCCGCCTGCAGTCACTTCACTTAAAAAATAACTGCCCATCTATGGGTAAATCATCGCATGCTAGTGACTCAACGGCTGTGGAAGAGGGTATATCACACTCTTCAATCAAACTATAGCAGCAAGCCCAGCTAAAGGAAGAATTCCTCAACAAACTTCAGTGGCAGAAGACAGAGGCAGAGGATCGGTGTGGTGCCCCAGACGTCTGGATCATGACGCTTCATGTTCTTTTGTTCAATGAGGAAGCTGTCCAACTCTTCAATGTGTCCTGTTCGAACACCACATAGCAACTGCAGTGAAAGGAACTGACAGTACTTATGAACTACGAAGACTGCAAACACTGTCAAAGAAAGACTGCTCTCTTTATGTTTTCTTCTGTCGGAACTTGGCTGAAAGTAACAGAAGGACCTTGCTGTGAAAAGTGGAAGAAAAGGTGTTGCTAACTGAAAAATACGTGTAGCGAAAAGCAGGAAAATATAGTACAAACTGAGTGACATTTGTTTGAAATAAAAAAGAAAAACATCCAGAGGAACAACTTCAGAAGAGCGTGGCACCAACGTCTGGGCATTGGGACTAATGAGGTCAGCATTCACCAGTTCGACAGAGCAGCTCAAGTTGCCATCTTCAGGCTGCGAACAGGACACTGTCAGCTCCTCTCCCATCTCTCACGTCTCAAGCTCTCTCATACTGACCAGTGCCCTTGTGGCACAGGCTCCCAAACTCCCACCCACATCTGACAGTCCTGCCCATCCTTTCAAGCCTTGAGACGCAGACGTGGCCCAGTCCGGCTGAGGTCCAGAAGAAGCTGAGGGGACCGGCGGGGTCTCTGCGGCGGACTGCTGACTCCACCTTACTGACCGGATTGAGGATCTAGCATGGCCGGGAACGCGAAAGAACAGAGAGAAAGTGTAAAAAAAAAAGGCAGAGAAAAGTAGCCGACTGAACAACACTTAGAGTGAAAAGTAGGACATACTGTTGAATGAATGACACATACAGTAAAACATTGTAGAAAGTAACGCTGAGTGAACGCCGCATACAGTGAATAGATAGTAAGATACAGCGATAAACGAACGATAAATGTAGCAAACCAAAATAGCGAAACAGAAATGCTGACTGAACGACGCAAGTCCTGAAAAGTGGGAAACAACATTGAATGAATGACAAATGTAGCAAAGAGTAGAGTAAACAATACTGACTGAACAACACATATGGTGAAAAGTAGAGAATGTTGCTGAATGAATGAGGTAGAGTAAAAGGTTAGGAAAAGTAATGTTGACTGACGACGTACTTAGTGAAACAATGATAAATTAATGACAAATGTAGTTCACAGTAGGGAAACAGTAATGCTGACTGCACGACATATGTAGTTAAAGTTAGCAACCAGCGCTGAATGAAGGACAAGGACAAATGTAGTTTAAACAAGATGCAAAGCATATAAATGTACTCCCACTTTATCCTGAATATGCGTGATATATTCCATAAAGAGGAAATACCGTCTTGGGCTGGTGTAACCGTTCGTAATGGCTATTCTGGTAAACATCGACCATCATCTGTGACCTATAATGAACATACTTACAAATTTTCAGAAAGATCGGCCAAGAACTTTCTGAGATTTTCCATCAAGAAGAAAACCCTTATAGCCGTTAGTAACGGCTATAATGGTAAACTTAAATATCGGGCATATCTGTGACCCATAATGAACATACCTACAAATTTTCAGAAAGATCGGCCAAGTACTTCTGAGATATTCCATAAAAAATTTTTTTTTAACCGTTATGGGTCGTTATAGCCGTTAGTAACGGCCAAGTACTTTCTGAGACATTCCATAAAAAAGAAAAACTATTTTGGGCCGTTACAGCCGTCAGTAACGGCTAAGACGGTAAACTAAAATGTCTGGCATCATCCGTCGCCCATAATGGACATACCTAAGAAAGTTCGGCAAAGTAGTTTCTGAAATATTCGATAAAGAAGAAAAACCATTATGAGCCGATATAGCCGTTAGTAAACTAAAACATGGGCATCATCCGTAAGCCATAGTGAACATACCTGCTAATTTTCACAAAGATCGGCCAAGTACTTTCTGAGATATTCCATAAAGAAGAAAAATCGTTACAGGCCGTTACAGCCGTTAGTAACGGCTATAACGTTATACTAAAACATCGAGCATCATCCGTGACCCATAATAAACATGCCTGCTAATTTTCACAAAAGATCGGCCAAGTACTTTCCGCGATATTCCATGAAGAAGAAGAAAAACCGTTACAGGCCGTTACAGCCGTTAGTAACGACTATAACGGGATAAACTAAAACATCAGGCATCATCCGTGACCCATAATGAAGATACCATATAATAATATAATTTCACAAATATATATATATATATATATATATATATATATATATATATATATATATATATATATATATATATATATATAGCTTGTAATATCAGTGATAATAATGCGACTGAGTTTTCATACTGATATCAAAATGGTGCTGGTGCTACTACTATTATCATTATTTTTTTTTTTTTTTTTTTTAAATTCTTTATTTATTTATTTATCTATTATTTATTTTATTTATTTTTTTGAGCTATTGTCTCTGTAAGAAATCTATGAATCTGTGTGCATGCTGATCCCGGTGGGCTTTAGGAGCCTTCATCCAATATCTAAATTCGAGAGTGTCTCTAAAACATTTCTGAAATAGCGGATGGGGATTCCGGAAGCTGGCTGTGCCCTCGGAGAAAGCGCAATCAAAAAATGGCAACAGTATACGTGTACCGGGAAAATGAGATTAAAAGTAGGAAGAGCAAAAGGAATACAAGAAAGATGGAAAGTGATTTGTTGAATACAGCACTGTGGAGTATTAAATGAACAGACAATGACTGAAACTGAAAACGCTAAACTCCAATTGCACTTATATTTTAGTACCATCCATATACAGTATATTAAGGATGTAGATGTTCATTTGAAATATCTCTCCATGTGCCCACCAGTCTAACATCTGACAAGGATATATATTTGTGTATATGTGAGCGTGTGTGTGTGTGTTAGTTTTTTTTTTTTTTTTAATTTTTTTTTTTTTTTTTTTTTTTTAGTCTTTTTTTTGTGTTTATTGGATTTCGAATGAGTACAATTTTTTGAGAATTGTTCAACTATTGAAAAATATTTGTTCTAAATTTTATATATGTATATATATATATATATATATATTTGTTTTTGTTTGTTTGTTTGTTTTTTTCTGCTTGTCCCTTTTGTTCACTAAAAAAAATTCTTCATAGACGGAGCATATGAAACATACATTTACAATACTGAAACTGTATTTTCTTTCATTCACTCACAGACCACTTGATTGTGATGTATGAAATTCTTTATTTAGCCTTAAACAAATAGAAGTTTATAACATAATTAACGGCACAAATTCTTGGATACAAAGTTGAATTAACATGTACATCATATGCTAAAAACAAATGTATGTTGTAGACAGTGACTGAATGTGAGAGGAATTTTGATTGTATCATATGATTTAACATGTGTTCATATACATGTTCATGATGATTTTGCTGAAGGGATTAAAATGATTTATTTTAAAAAAAAAATACCTGCTATTTTTTTTTTACAAAGATCGGCCAAGTACTTTCTGAGATATTCCATAAAGAAGAAAAACCGTTACAGGCCGTTACAGCCGTTAGTAACGGCTATAACGGTAAACTAAAACATCGGGCATCATTCGTGGCCCATAATGAACATACCTACAAATTTTCAGAAAGATCGGCCCGGCAGTTTTGTCTGGAGCGAGTGGAACACATTTTTGACCATGGACAGACGGACACACAGACACACAGACAGCGTTGCTTCGTTCCCATTCTAAAGTACTCCCTGTTCTATAAGAACTGGGAGTACCAACAACAACAACAAAAAAAAAGTACAGAGAAGCAGAGTTGAATGAACGACGTATGCGAAAAGTAGGGAAAAGTGGTACTAACTGAACGACACATATTCTAAACAGTGAAGGACAGTGCTGCAGGTTGACCGACTCTTGTGAAAGCTGTTACAGGTGTGCAATAAAAAAAAAAAGTAGGTAAATGTACCACAGACTGATTGATGCATGAAGTAAAAGGCTGGAAGAGTAATGCTGACTGACTAACACATGAAGGGAAAAGCAGGAAAGAGTACAAATGAGCTGAACAACGCATGTAAGTGAACGGTAGGGGATTGGAAAACATAGCCTTCACAGCCCAAGTCTGCTTCTGTTTGGCTGGACGGCAGTGAATGAATCTGTCCTGTTGCAGAATGCGACGCCACACACCGAAGACTTCAAGACTGTTCTCCTGTCGCTGTCGTGTGCCGTAGTGTGGTGTGGGGATGGTCGTTCAAAACTCCTGGCACAATAGTCACCATGCGCCTGAAAACGAGGCAGAGCACTCGTGAGGTGTGTATGGCTGCCTGTTAGGAAGAACTTTCAACAACTTCACAAGCAATACCCTGGGCAAAGCAGTCAACGATTTTTGCTCGTGAAGGTGGCAAATATATGATGACTCCCAATCATCAGCTGTGGAGTATATTACATCAAGAACACTGAAATCAGCAGCAGCAATGAGAGTAGGGTCTGCAATCGATCAATTCATTCTTCTCGATGTATATAACTCACTCTGGTTTGTTTCGCAAGGAACATGACTGGCTTCTCTTGTATCCCAATACATTTGTCTTTCCACCAGCGACTCTCCTGACTGTCTCATATGACACAGAACTGACGTCTCATATGACACAGACCTGACGTCTCATATGACACAGACCTGACGTCTCACATGACACAGACTGACGTCTCACATGACACAGACCTGACGTCTCACATGACACAGAACTGACGTCTCACATGACACAGAACTGACGTCTTATATGACACAGAACTGACGTCTCATATGACACAGAACTGACGTCTTATATGACACAGAACTGACGTCTCATATGACACAGAACTGACGTCTCATGTGACACAAAACTGACGTCTCACA
>JADBJO010013854.1:32149-39649 GCA_016801955.1 Conus betulinus
TGGAGTATACACAGGAACAATAAAAGAAGCAAAAAACACTTATGTCTGGTGAGTAGGATCGGGTCTTGTCAAAGTTGTGTCCAAGAAGAGAGAGAGGAAGAGAGAGAGGAGAAGGGGGAGAGGAGGAGAGAGAAGAGAATGACAGGCCAACAGTTTGTCCGAACGTCCCCACCATTTCCAATTCCCCAAGAGGCCAGCCTTACGAAACTAATGGGTACACCACGAAGGAATGAAAATCCCAGAGCGGTGACAAAAGGCTAAGCTGTAATATTGCATTAGATGTGCAGGTGATTACCAAATATGATATATATAAAGAAAGAAAGCTGCATAATGATATAAGTTAATACTTTGTTGATTCCCTTTCCCTCGTTCCCTTCCCATCCCGTACATCCCCCCCCCCCAAAACACACACACACACACCACACACACACACACACGCACACGCCCGAACACGCCACCCCCGCAGTTTGGATATTACACCCAAAGCCGTTCTGAAGAGAGGAATGAACGAAAGTCGCGGACGACGCCCAGTGAGAGCGAGCCAAATCCGGGAGAGGGAAAGAGGGGAAAAAAGGTGAGCCACGGAGGGGAGGGGGCGGGGGGGCGGGGCGCGCTCCAACCCCGGTTTATCTTATACGTAACACGCCTGAGACATATAATCGGCGCGTATCACGTGACTGTTCAAGACTGTTACAGATTTGAAAAACGCACCATCTTGTTTCACATCATTTGAAATGTCGAAAAAGTAACGAAACCGCACTGTCTGGGAACATAATTTAGCTGTGATGTTATCATGATAGGTCGAATCACTTTGGCCCGCTCCTCCGTCGCCAGCTGGTCATATTTCATGGATATTTTTTCTCCTCTGTACCCAGCTGATGATATCAAAGGCTTTGAGGAAGTCAACAGGGACCGGGACAGCTCGGTAGAGCGCCGGATCGTGATCATGGGGTTGCGGGTTCGAATTTCGGTACAAGGGGGATTTTCCCCTCGGAGTTAACATTGGTTCTGACTCCATTCCTTATACAGACTTTCGAATGAGACTATAAACCGAGGTTCCGTGTGTGAACGCACACGCACAACATCTTGCACACACATAAAATCCCATCACTAATTTTCGGAAGAGAAGACCAGTTTGGCGGTTGGTATGGATGACACGTTACACATAGCATGCACCTTCCCCCGAAGATGGAGTATGACTGGCTTAATGGCGGGATAAAAACAAAACAAAACAAAAAAAAAAAACAAAAAAAAAAACGGTGACACACACAAAACTCTACTGCCTGTCTATATAGGCAATGTCCGCAGGAGTATCACCCTGCGTACGCAGGAAGAAGAAAGAAAGAAAGAAAGAGGAAGTCAACGAATACTGGATACTGATGTTCTTCTCGATGTTCCTTTACTTCATTTTTCAGACTGTGGAGACCGGGTCACATCGCAGAAGCCAGGCCTAAAGTCTGAGAGAGAGTGTGTCTGGAAGTTTTGCCTCATAAACACTGACCATGAGTCGGTTGAGGCTGATGCTTGCAATACTCCTCCCATCAACAGACAGCGGCAACATACCTATGGAGCTGCCACCTTATGCTGTAAATAAACCACAAATCGTGCTTGGCATTCACATTACAGTGTGTTTTCCAAATGGAACCATCACCTGGATGATGTGGACTGGCGTTAGTAGATATTACAATATGACATCCAAGGCTGGCTATTTGGGAGTTACTCATTGTACTACCTAAACTGACCTGTGTAGTACATAGAGCACAACTATTAAACGATTATTCTGTATTACTTTGCTGTTTTATAAGTATCAATCATCCCCGACATGCCCATGGCTACAGTGAACATAACGACGATGACAACACAGACGTCAACGATGAAGAGGATTTTACGAAAAGAAGGATGATAGCAACAGCAACAACAAAAGCAACGAAATGATGAAAGTAACAACAAAACAAGCAAACAAAAAGGACAGCAAATTTAGGAACAGCAGCAACAACAACCACACAAGAATATCACAATTCTATCAACATTTTAAAAGATTAATGGATACAACAAGCCTGAAATTCAGCACGTATCCAGAAACCTCATGATATTTCCCTTTGGGCCATATCAAAGAACATTCACATTTGTCATCATGAAAGATGTAGATCTGTTGAAATCAATACAGGGTGTATTACAATGTTATTCCAATCCCCGCCCATCCCGAGAGAGAAAGTAAAACCACTCATTGCGACATTCCTCTTGATTTGCCCCAACAAAGAGATCGGACAAGGTACATGAAAAGAAGATAGCATATAAAGGTAAGCTCCAACATGCAAGCAATCAGCAAATTTGCAAGAACAACCATCTTGTCACGAACCGTCTGTTTCCTCTCATTTGAATTCACGGTGTTGGAAAAAGGCAACACGACGCGTGTGTGTGTGTGTGTGTGTTTTTTTTTTTTTTTTTTTTTCAATTACCACTTTGCTATAGCTACGTGCAGAAAGCGTGATTGTCAAGTGGTTAAGACTCTGCAGTGTGTATTTAAGGGGTTGTGGGTTCGAATCTCAGATACAGGAAAATTGTAGCTCTGTCTCCTAGTCCTGTTAGCCAAGTCACTCCTTCCCTGTGTACATGCGAGAGTGTTGTAACAAAGAAAATGCTTACCGTGACACTGATGCTTAGGTGACTTACCATTCTATTAGTCACTGGAATACACACAACATCGCAATTTGACTCTTGAAAAAAAAACAACTGAGAAAATGTTTTTGTTTTTAAAGCGCAAGCACGTGTTCCACGATTTTCGGACATCAGTGCGTGCATTTGTTTTTCAGATAAAAATGTTCCGCTAAATTTCATTTCAACACTTTACAGCGACTCTTTGGAAATGAATCTAAGAACCCAAACGCATCTTTCCGTTCAATTCGTCGCGTTTCTGGCACATTCTGTGACAAAATCTACCTGAAAAACTCTTTTTGTTTATTTCTGAGGAACCCAGCCCCCGAATGTTTTGTTGTTGTTTTTTTTTTTACTCCTGCATGGGAGTTTTGTCCGTTGCCGTAATGGGAGTGGGGTTTTTTTCATGACAGAAGTGTATATTCCTAAGCAAAATAACACGCCTTTTGAGATCAGGAGTGTTCATTTCCGTGGAAATTACATTCCTGATGTCGTCCAGCCTGCTCACATCCTCTATCGGTAAGAACGTATGCTGTCAGAAATTGGAGAATTATTTCCCTTTGAAAAACTGCCCCCTTCTTTTTTCCATTTTGTGTGTGTGTGTGTGTGTGTGTGTGTGTGTGTGTGTGTGTGTGTGTGTGTGTGTGTGTGTGTGTGTGTGTGTGTGTGTGAATCTTTTCTTCTGCTCGGTTTGTCCCCACACTGGTATTTCAATGAAGGTTTGTCCCCACACTAGCATTTTAATGAAGGTTTGTCCCTACACTGGTATTTTAATGAATATTCGTCCCCCCCACTGGTATTTCAATGAAGGTTTGTTCCCCCACTGGTATTTCAATGAAGGTTTGTCCCCACACTGGTATTTCAATGAAGGTTTGTCCCCCCACTGGAATTTCAATGAAGGTTTCCCCCACACTGGTATTTCAATGAAGGTTTGTCCCTACACTGGTATTTCAATGAAGGTTCGTCCCCACACACTTTAATGTATTTCAATGAAGGTTGTCCCCACACTGGTATTTCAATGAAGGTTTGTCCCTACACTGGTATTTTAATGAAGGTTTGTCCCCACACTGGTATTATTTCAATGAAGGTTTTCGTCCCCACACTGGTATTTCAATGAGGGTTTGTCCCCACACGGTATTTTTTCAATGAAGGTTCGTCCCCACACTGGTATTTCAATGAAGGTTTGTCCCCACACTGGTATTTCAATGAAGGTTTTGTCCCTACACTGGTATTTCAATGAAGGTTCGTCCCCACACTGGTATTTCAATGAAGGTTTGTCCCCACACTGGTATTTTAATGAGGGGTTTGTCCCCACACTGGTATTTCAATGAAGGTTCGTCCCCACACTGGTATTTTAATGAGGGTTTGTCCCCACACTGGTATTTCAATGAAGGTTCGTCCCCACACTGGTATTTCAATGAAGGTTTGTCCCCACACTGGTATTTTAATGAGGGTTTGTCCCCACACTGGTATTTTCAATGAAGGTTTGTCCCCCCACTGGTATTTCAATGAAGGTTTGTCCCCACACTGGTATTTCAATGAAGGTTTGTCCCCACACTGGTACTTTAATGAAGGTTCGTCCCCACACTGGTATTTTAATGAAGGTTTGTCCCCACACTGGTATTTTAATGAAGGTTTGTCCCCACACCCACACTGGTACTTTAATGAAGGTTTGTCCCCACACTGGTATTTCAATGAAGGTTTGTCCCCACACTGGTATTTTAATGAAGGTTTGTCCCCACACTGGTATTTCAATGAAGGTTTGTCCCCACACTGGTATTTCAATGAAGGTTTGTTTGTCCACACTGGTACTTTAATGAAGGTTCGTCCCCACACTGGTATTTTAATGAAGGTTTGTCACCACACTGGTATTTTAATGAAGGTTCGTCACCACACTGGTATTTTAATGAGGTTCGTCACCACACTGGTATTTTAATGAAGGTTCGTCACCACACTGGTATTTTAATGAAGGTTCGTCACCACACTGGTATTTCAATGAAGGTTTGTCCCCACACTGGTATTTTAATGAAGGTTTGTCCCCACACTGGTATTTCAATGAACCTCGTCGTCTCATGAGACGTTGACCAACTCTGTATCATTAGAAGGATGTAGAAACTCTTGTTTTCTTTCAATAGTCCAAAACCTGGTCGTCTTTTGTCATCATTGCCACTATCATCATCGTCGTCGTCGTTGTTGTCATCATCGTCGTCCGAGAGAGAGAGAGAGAGAGAGAGAGAGAGAGAGAGAGAGACAGCTTGAGTGGTGTGAGCGCGTACGCATGTGTCTGTATTTGTGTGCACTGCACACACACACACACACACACACACACACACACACACACACACACACAACACACACACACACACACACACACACACACACACACAGAGTGCTCACAAGCGTACACACAAAGACAAACATGCAGCGATGTCTGTCCATTTTTTTTGCCCTATCTTTAACGAATGAAACATTCTGTTTCTTAACTCAGCATCTGTTGTAGTGACGCGTACAAACTGTTCACACTTCTTTTTAGAAAATAACAAAACAACTGTTACAAAAGCAAAGAAAGCAATAATGACAACGATGACAAAGCTGACGAATGATAAAGGAATAACGTTCTAAAAAGAAGTGTGTGGAATGTTAAGATGTCATTTAAAAAATTAAAACAAAGAAAAGAAATGATCATGACGAAATGGTGATGATGATGATGATAAGAGGAGGAGGAGGAGGAGAGGAGGAGGAGGAGGAGGAGGAAGGATTAGGAGGACTAATCAAAGTACAGCCATTTTTTGAGAGATGCCTTAGTAATTGTAAACTAACACGGTAACACCATGAATGGTAACACGGATGATAATAAAGAGAAATAACAAAAGCACAAAAAAAGCAAAGAAAGAAAAGAAAAGAACGACATACAACTGTAAATAGAAGTTTGATGAACATTCAAGACAGTGACCAACTACAGATAACAATGATGATGATGATGACGATGACGATGACGATGATGATGATATCAACTATAGAGATGATGATGATGATGATGATGATGATGATGATGATGATGATGATGATGAATCAACTATAGAGATGATGATAATGATGATGACGACGACGACGACGACGACGAGGAGGAGGAGGACGACGACGATGATGATGACGATGATGATGTTGATATCAACTATACAGATGATGATGATGATGATGATGATGATGATGATGATGATGATGATGATGATGATGATTATGATGATGATGATGATGACGTTGACGACGACGACAATGACGACGACGACGACGACGACGACGACGACGATATAATGTAAGCCTCTTAAAGTTATTTCATCCTTTCGCTGAAAATATCGCATACATTCATCTACACAATGTGCATGCGTCTGCAAACTAAACAAAACCCGATTCAACCAAAAGAATCAGCCTGACTGATCTGAAATTCCACGTCTAGGTCCATGTGAAATTTCGTCTTGTTTCTTTTTCCTTCTTTTCTTTTTCTCTTTTCTTTTCTTCTATAATTCTGTCTTTCCTTCCTTCTTTATATATCTTTGTTTCGTTCTCACTTACATTTTTTTTTCGTTCTTTCCATTCTTCATGCTCATATTCTTCTAGTAATCGGAATTAAAGCTACTTGAATATATGAAGAATAAACTAACACTTTTTTTCATTTGTTGTATTTCTGTACTTCTTGCTTTTGTTACATTCTAGATACGTAAATACTCACGTCGGCCGATAAGACCACGCTGTACCTCGAACAATGTTTTTTGTTGCTTTATAATCAATATAGAAAAAGAACAGCATGGTGATATGTATCAAACATCAGACTAGAATGATTTCAGAGCTCAGTGAAAGAAAAAAGAAGAAGAGGGGGGGTTTGAATATTATCAAATGGTGTTTTGATGGATATAACTTCATAGCTGGCTGTTTATCTTTGACGATGTCGACGACTTCAAACACATAAGTGAAACAAAAGACCAGCCAAAATTTCGACCTTCCTATGAGCAGATTAATACGTTCAACATAGCGTTAATCACACAATAGCCAACAAGGCAAAAGCAACATGGGATCTTTAAAAGAAAAAGAAGAACAGTGTATATGATAAATACGTGACACTACAGCTTTACATTCTATCATTGACTTACGAGCCAAACAATCCTATTTTAAAGAGAATTATCAGTTAAATCCTTCAAACAGCAGGGACAAACAAATTACAAGACAAAACACACGACGCGTTTCGACCTCTTAGGTCGTCTTCAGGCAAGAGAAGCAACATTCAGGACAATGAGAACGAAGAACGAACAATCACTTATCTTCTCAAATTCAGCGTGAGATGGACGCTTTCATTGTCCTGAATGTTGTTTATCTTGCCAGAAGACGACCCAAAAGGTTCAAACGCGTCGTTTTTGTTTGTTTGTTTTTTTGTTTTTTGTTGCTTTTTTTTGGTGATTCATTTGTCACTATTGTTTGGCGGATTTACTAATAATTCCTTTAAAACCAGTCGCGGTGGCGAAGTGGTTAGCGTCGCGGACTCCCGCTGGGAGGTAGTGGGTTCGATTCCCATCAAAGTCATGTGGGATTTTTCTGCCCCGACCGGCTCCTACCGAAAGTACAGTTTGCTACAGGCTCAGTTGGGAAGACTGGGACCATACAGTCGAGTTTCATCCACTAAGTGGATGCGTCTCTGAGAGTGTTGCTCCAATTTCCTGACCAACACTGCAGGTGTCTGTATCTCTCGGGCCTGGTTGACACCGGGATATGTTCTGAAAGGAAGCGTAGACTACAGCCTTGTCATGTAGTCTCAGGCCGGAATGGAAATCCGTAGCATCATCTTCATCATCC